>CAEFZY010039094.1:0-48731 GCA_903066815.1 Brachyrhaphis roseni
TATATATATATATATATATATATATATATATAATTTTTTTTATTAAATTTAACTTTGTATTTTAAATTGACAGCAAGTTTCTGTTCTCTTTAGTTTACATATTTAATACAAATACCATAGAGTTCCTGCCAAAGGTATTCAGATGCAATATACTATTTCATACTACAACCACAAACCTCAGTGAGTTTTATTGAGGCTTTTGGGGTTTTATTGGCACACAAATATGCTCAAGCAGTCTATTGTAGCTCTGGCAAAGCAGATTCACTTGCCCTGTTCTCCCCCTTCCCCTCCCCCCGAAGTAGCTTGCCACCATCAGTGTTTGAATGTATGTGTGAATGGGTGAAAAACTGAATGTAGTGCGAAGCACATTGGGGTCCTCTGGACTTGATAAAGCGCTATGTAAGTACAGACCATGTTAGGGTGGTGAGTTCTGGGTAATTAGCTTTCCATCACACAAAAAGGCAGAAGGTTAATTTATGCAGATCTGATGAAACAATAATGTCAGATGACAGATTAGATGTGTTTCTACTGAAATAACATCATGCACAGATTGAATGTTCACTAGCTGCCTTGTGAAGGTGGTTGCACAAAGTTTTATCGAAGAGTATCAAAGTCAAGGGAGTTTAATACAAATGTGCACCACACTTTTCTAAGCTGTCTATAATTTCCATTCACTTCACAATTATTGGATACTTTGTGTTGATCCATCATATAAAATCCCAGAAAAATATCCTGATGTTTGTAATAAAATTGATTTGAGGTGTGTGAAGATGTTTGTACGGCTCTGCAGCTGATTTAAGAGCACAATCTTTATCTTATGAGAAAATACACCTCAAGCTCTATACTGTCTTAATTTTTGACATATGTAAGAGCTGACAACATTGCTGGACCTTCATGGAGCTATCACTTGAGAACAGAAACGGAAGTTCATGATCTACTCCGTGTTCACGAGGTTGACCTCACTGGGTCGAGATTTCTTCCCAGTATCAAATTAACTGAATAATATCAATTGTGCTGTTGAGTAAATCTGGTGCTCGTCTTATGATGGACTGGCAAACTGCCCAGGATGTTTTCATGATTTCTGGGTAGTGTTCACTGGGATGAGATCCAGCAGCTTCCTGTTATCTTAAGCTGGAGTAAGTGGGTAGGAACACGGACTGAGAAGTGCAGTTTCATGAGGTGGAGTTAATGAAGGTGTAATTTTAAATGCTTGTTCAGTGGCTTGTTTCATCCTCCACAGTTTCTTGCAACAGTGACTGTAAAGGCACTGTACCTTCAATGCTCTAGAAATATAATAGTGTCCTTCACTTTTTGTCCCTAAACATTGAAATATTTTTACTTGAAAGTCACCCAGAAAGTAGAGCAGACTTGTAAAAAGAAAGGAAAAGGATATGTCTTTTTTGTAATTTTACAAAGTCAAATAAAAAAATGTATGGTGTTCATTTGTATTCATCCCTTTTACTCCGATACTCCTAAATAAAATCCACTGCAACAACTTGCCATCAGACATCACCTGTTTTTATGAAAGCCCAAGAGGTTTGTTAGGAAATATTAGAGAATAAACAGCATAATGAAAACCAAGGATAATGGATAAAGTTATGAAACAGTTTCAAAAGCTTTAAACATAAAGAGTTTTGTTCAACCCACTAACTGACAATTTGTTGTAGTGAATGTTTATTAAATATCCGAACGAGGAGACTTACAAAAATACCAGGAGGGGAAACGAGCGCAGAGCAGTCACAGGGAAGAAATAAGGTAGGTGTCAGTAGGATCCAACAGAGAAAGACTGAGAGAGAGGGACTTAATACAGGGAATCCTGTTTACTGGTTGAGAAACAGATGACTGATTGGAACTGGTTGCAGGTGTGAAATAAGAGCAGGGAGCAAACGTGCAGGCTGAGGGTTGTTCTCTGCTAATAAACTTTAATGGAAGCTTAGGAGGAAGTATACACTGAATGGAAAGGGCTTCACACTAATACACTCAAAAATACACCACGAATACAACAAACAAAATTACGCATGAATGAACAAACTACTGAGGCAAGAGCTAAGCTGAAATAAATCAACAAGGAAATAGTCAAAGTACAGACAGACAAAAACCAAAGCAAATCATGACAAGTATGGTAAAACTGCAAAGCAAACAAGACCTGGGGTGACTAAAGTATGGTCTGGGAGTCATTTGTGTCCCATGCACTGATTTCATAATAGTGGTTAATATAAATTAAGACTTTTTATTTTTAATGTTCCAGTCAAAGTCCAGACTAGATTCAAATCCAACCAGATTTGAAAAATTGATAATGTATGTTCTTTTATTCTTTCCCTCCAGTCTAACTGAGCCTAATAAATAGCAAATAGCTGCAACAAAAGATTGTATCAGGAGGGCTCAATATAAGTGCTCCCACTTTACAGTCAATCATTCAGTACCCTAAGTTGGTGCATCACATGAACACATAATAAAATTTAGAGACGTTTGTTGTTATAATGAGACAAAATGTTAAACAATTTCAAGAACGTAAATAGCTTTAAAAAAACATAGTAGATGCAGGAAAAGTGTTCTGTTTCTTACAGAGGTGGTTCTTTACCATACTTTTTCTTCCCTCTCATTTATTCTTTCTCTTTTCGCTTTCCCTTTCCACGGCTGAGTTATGTACTGATTATGTTGTACTTGCCCTCTGTCCTTGTTAATATTCGATTTACACAGCTCGTATTTGGCTTCTACATCCTTCTTTGTCTCACCCGTCCCTATTATTAAGATTTAACATCCCTGGTTTGTTTCTCTTCCTATTGTGCTCTATTCCATCTCGCACTTTTTTCCCCCCGTCTTCCTTCAAACTTGCAACTCTTGTTGTTGCAGCACAAACACCGCCTTGCTTCACTTTCTGCCTGCATCTCTTATGGTACCCTTGGAGTTTCTATTCCTATAGCTGCCTCTCCACCTCTCCTTGCTCCTCCCTCCATCTGATTGCTTGTTAGTTGGTATGCAGCCTCGAACCCCCATTGCGCGTTCCTTGCCTGTCATCACTCTCTTCCTCCATCTCCCTCTCTCTCCTCATCCCTTTTCCCAGCCACTCATGTCCACTCTTTATAACAAATAGGAGGAAAAACAGTTGCACAGCTGCAAAAGGGCAGCAGATACAGCCTCTTTAAAGAGGATAAACAAATTGTGGCAAACATAAAAGGAGAATAGACTTGTTTTTGGGTGAGGGAATACTTTGCTTAAAGGGGAAACTTAAGAGAGATAAAGAGCAGTGAGACAGGATGGAACAGAAAAGGAAAATGGAGGAGGGGCAACAGTAACGATAATATATGGATGGGGGCTTGCTAGTGGAATGACAAATGGGTCTCAAGTGACAGAGTATTATATTAAAAAGTAAATTGATATGCAAATGTGGAGTGTGTGGCTTTTGGAGGACAGGGATAGCCTGTTGTCCTCGCTGAAGTAGAACAGAGGGAGAGAGAAAGGTGAGAGCAGGGGTTCTGATAGCGATACAGCAGTCCATTAATGTGTGTGTTTTTGTCTCATTGGTGCAAGAGTGCGTACTTTGTATCAGGGTTGGATGTATAGCATGTGTGGAGGGGGTGAGGGACTGTGTAATTGAAATAAAAATTTTACTTCAGGCACATCAATCAGTGACGTGCGGTCAAGGGAAGCAAGTGAGACAGAGCCTCATTTGTCATAATGGAAAATATAACGATAAAATAATTTATATTGCTATTTTCACCCTTTGGTTTGTACTGAAAAATTTGTATTTTCTATTTAGCTTAACCAATTTTGATAATTTTTTCTTCAAAATCGCTGAATTCTCGCAATTCCCCATTCAAATGCTCAGAAGCGAAGCTGGTGAGGCAGCAGTGATCTGAGCCTCACCTGGGATTGATCAACCTCTCACTAACTGCACTGACTGCCATTCAATGAGCATGTTCCTCCTGTCTGTACGTCGCCAATAAAATGGTGAAAAAACATTTAACATATGAACTGATTTTCCATAATTTAGCTCATGTATATAATGTACAGTGTTTTTTTTTTTGTTTTGTTTTTTTGTCACCAACTGTGTCTAACGTGTTTCCTGTGCTGAGGAGCGATGAGAAACGGCAGAGAACAGATTCAAGGTGAGGCAGACAGTTCTCTTGCCTCATGACAGGGGGCGCTCATGATCCCAGACATTATGACTCCACAACTGCAGAGTAAGAGACAGTAACAGCGAGCTAGCCATGGAGCTAGCCATACAGTCAAGTGCAGCGATATATTTATAGTTTTCTCCTCCTACCACAGCAATTACTTATTAATAATCGGAAAAAAAAACATTAAGCTTAAAACCATAGAACTGCAACAGACTGAATGTTCTGCTCTTTGTGTGGGAAATATTTCAGTGTTTTCTTAGGGGCGTTGTTGTCAGTTGCTATGGCAACGAGTCAGCGCTTAGCCTGGCCAATGCAGAGAGCGAGAAAGACGTGGTTTTGAGTTGTACTTGAACAGCTTTTCGTTTTGCTGTGGAGCACAGCACGAAATTGATAATATCTACATGTCCAAGTTTGATTGAGTTAACAGAATTATTCTACAGCGGCAGCGTGGCTACGAATGACATGTAGAAGAATTGTCTTTTTGCCCACCAGCCTTGTCCGCATGCGCAAAATTTCTTAAT
Source organism: Brachyrhaphis roseni (assembly GCA_903066815.1). Lineage (NCBI taxonomy): Eukaryota > Metazoa > Chordata > Actinopteri > Cyprinodontiformes > Poeciliidae > Brachyrhaphis > Brachyrhaphis roseni. The sequence goes on from CAEFZY010039094.1 coordinate 4,643, forward strand.
GTAAACAATAACAGGCAGGTGGTATACATTTGTATGTCTGATTATGATTAAGTCGGTGCCTTACCAGCTATGAACCTCACCGCACGTCACTGATTTCAATAGCTGGGTAAAATCTGCTTTAAGAACCATCATAAGGCTTTATGTATACTGTAAGATGACACTGAATATGCTTAAGACAAAAACAGCACCGTAATTTAACAAAGTTATTTTAGCTTAAGGTACTAAATAAGCTAAATACATCTAATAAGGCTAATAATTAAACTTATTGAACTGATTTTTAGTAAGTCGTAACTCAAATGTAATTTGAAATGGGTTTAAAAGAGTAGGACAGCTTTAATTTTGATGTTCTGAAACTTGCTGAAACCTTGTGTGCAAGTAAGGAATAGAAATAGGAAAATAAGTACGTATATTGGTGGAAAATGATCGCCATATTGTCCTCCTGAGTCCAATTCTAGTGTGTTTAACAGATGAACCAAAGGTCAGCTGCATTCAGTTAAAAGTATTAAATAGCTGTTTGGAACATATAGACCCAGACACAGCTGTCGAGGGAAACAAAAAAGCATGTCCGTGTCAGATTTTGCGCCATGTTTAAGACTGCTGCGTTAATGAGTCATGACACTTCTAACTGGAGAGGAGGAATGAGCTGCTCTCTAATTACTATGGAAATGTGTTCATTTCCCATCAGACACACATATACATATGCAGCCATGCACTCAGTGAGTCACGCACACACATGAACACACCCAGCAGTGGCGGAGGGTAGAGGGGGGGGGCTGTTTCCGACAGGTTTTGCAGAACATGTGCATGCATACGAGTGCGTGTGTGTGTGTCTTTGTGTATGACTTTGCCTCCCTTGGGGGTTCTCACAATCGGAGCAGAGGTGTCACCCATGTCCCCATTCCCCATATGTTTTAACACACATGGCCCAGAGCACTGAGTATATGAGAGTGGAAGTCAAGGGGGTAATGATAGTCCCTTAGTGTTCGGCTAGCTTGATCTCAGCTGATAACCAGGTGGGACCAAATGAGCCCTTCTTAAGAACATTATCCCCCCCCGCCTCTTTATCCTCAGACACCAACCAGCAGTCTCCACCATTATGCACATGTGCCTGTGTGTGTGTGTGGGTGTGTGTATTCCCAATGCAGCTTATTGATGTTAGAGCTACAGCAGGCCTTCAGCTGTGTAAAGTCAACAGAAGAACTAAACACCAAACGAGTGAGTGCTGCTGAGCGTAGTAAGACCCCGGATTTTCCCTGTTTCTGCTCCGCCATCTCGTTCTCAGTCAGAGCAGGCTCCTCCGTGTCCATCTTCATCTCATTTCTCCGCTCCTTTTCCTTATCAAATCTTTGCTCTCTGTCTCGTTCAGTCTCAGTTTTCACTTCTGTCCTTCTCTCTGCTGACTTCTTAAATCACATACTGCGTGTACCATAGATTCCCAGTTACCCCTGATCCTGAGCCCAATTCAATTCATCTTCTCGAAGGACAGGTATACTGACTAGATGCTTTGCTCCCTGTGCCAGGAGACCTGCAACCTTAAACCAGCTGTCTGTTGATACGTAAAACAAAATGACCTTTAAGAAATAAAGAATAAACCACCAAGTAAGCACTAACGGCAAACAAGCATCTTTCACGTCTACTCAGTTTATTTAAATAGTAACAATTCACAATACACTTCATCTCAAAAGAAGTTAATTCAATCCAATCATGCAGACAGATTCAAAGTACAATAAATACTTTTCAAATGGATTCTACTTATCAAATAATACTAAGTTTAGCTTATCATTCACATTAGTTAGAATTTTCTAACCAAAGAAAACCAACAGATTTCATTGAGTCACTGACTTGCAGCATTAACTCCACCTGGATCATATAGCGATAGTAGACAATTGTTTGTGTTGTGTCGTTGACTTAAGTGCAACTTGAGTCCAAACTTGAGTCTTTATCCTTTTTATCTTGTTGCTCTTTTGTCATATTGTTAGTTTAAACTGTTTTCTGTTCCCTAAATAAAAAGGAGACAAGCAGCAGTAAGCTAGTGCATGTTTTACATTCATGCTTTCTTCAGAATTTAAAGCAGATCCCTAAATCTTAGAGATTTCTTTTTATTATTTTACTAGCTGATTATGCCTCTTAGCAGTGTTTGACAAAGCAGCAGCAAAAAAGCAGAGAAAAAAATACACATACAAGCACACTTCCTGGCAAGGGATCCCCACTGCGAGGTCTGCAGAACAGAATAAGTTAAACACATCCTCACAGCTGCACTGCAGGATTTAGTTGATCAATTTGTCAGTATTTCTGTATTGATCTTTTGACTGACCCATGCCCAAAGGCGTGCACAAAGTGTGCTGAAGCAGGTGTGTAACACACACTGGTAGGTCTGTATCTGTGTATTTGATGATCGTGGTTTGACTGGTAAAACAAAAGATGTTTTTTTTTTCAATACACAAATTTGTGACACAAACATTCCTTCTTTTTAACCAAACATCACGAGTGCTAGGTCAGGGAAAGGCAAAACCAATGATTCAAGGAATGTATTATTTTATTTTTGTACTTTAAATAAACAGTGATAAAAAGTCCCTTTTTTCATTTTTAACCAAAACAGCTAAAAACAAATAGTTTGAAGTCTTTTCTGCACTAATTCACACTGAAAGTGTCACATAGGAAGAGAAAACCAGCAAAAATTGTAATCTTCATCCAGAATATATATCTCAGTCAGCTTGCACTTTAACCATTACTTTACCATCCTTTGTAAAATTGTTTTGACTAGTTTTTAACTCATTCAGAGTATTCTTTGATTTAGCTGCAATTTGACCTCAACTGAAACCTAACTCAAATTTGCATCAATCATGAATTTACCTTCCTGTCTTGAAGTCTTACTTCAGTTTTAAAAACTGAATAGAACAAGGACGTATGTACAACATGAAAATACTGATGTATAAAAAATATTTGTAGATTCTTGTAGGAAGCTTTATTCGTTAGTCTTTTTGATCTATAGTTTGGGTAAGGGTATTCATAAAACATGTAGTGTCGCATCATCTGCAAACATTTAAGTGGATTTTCAGTCTTATCAAACTGCTTTTGGCTGGAGAACTTTTATTACCGTCTAGGTTGAAAACGCAACCATGCATTTCTGTTTCAGACACTGTGGATACATAAAGGCCAAGCAGGACCCCGATGAAGAAAAGATGCAATTCCAACATGGCCGAGGTAAAGACACAAATGTGTTCACATTCTCATGAATAAATGAAGGAATCATTCCTTGGTGACATTCATCTTAAAAACTAGACTTTACACCCACTTGAGATGAATCAGTTCCATGCCGCATGTGAAGCTGAAAGCATCTGACTGAGGGAGGAAAAGCTTGATGTGACAACGCTGGGTAACATAACTTGACTCTGTTTGTTTATTTGCGTACAAGAGCACTACTTTCTTTGCTTGTCTTGTAGCTGATCATAATTGAGCTACAGAACGAGCCCCGGATCTCTGAGTGCGCAGACTTCGCAGCTCAATCAAAGTCATTGTTTTTCACAGAATCTTATATAAATGTCTTCTGGCAGAGTGCTGCTCCATATGGGCTCCTATTAAATTCATGACTCATTTTAGCACCATTGCTGATGAATTGTCTAATTGTGTTATTATGTGTTACATCATATGGAGAGCATCCACAATAAAGCTCCAGTTTCAACAAAATGGGACAGCCTTTTTTTGAAAAACACAGAATTCATGATTTGCAGTAGCAAAAAGCTTTTTTCCATGTGTGTAGCATCAATCTGAAGTTTTATAAACCATGCTTTGGATGATTTTTATCTGGGAAGTAAGTAATGTCTATGTTTTTCTCTCTTTCCTCCAATGCAGTGAAGCTTCCAGGCAGCAGAACGTACATTCATCCTCACACCTACGAAGACCCAAACCAAGCTGTCCGAGACTTTGCCAAAGAGATAGATGCTTCCAACATTCGCATAGAAAGAGTCATTGGAGCTGGTGAGTTGGCACCGAAGCATTGAAGAATTACTCAGAAATCTGTTCAACATTACAATCAATATGTACATGCTTTTTTACTTTGTGAGCACATACAGTTCCTTTCCGAACTATTTACTGCCCAGACCTAAATTCAACTGAGAATCTGCTCGCGGTCTTTAGAGTTGCTGTGTACAGACGCTTTCTATCCAATCTGACTGAATTTGAGTTGCTTTACAAAGAAAAATGGTCAAAACTTTCACCCTTTACATGCCCAAAACAAGTTGGGGCATACCCTAATAGATTTTGATATCTTTCACTGTTATTACATTATTGTATTAGGGGGCTGAATACCAGTTTACTTAGCAGTTTAAGCATTTTGTCTTTAAAAGTATTTTTAAAACCACGGGCTATTTTACCTGTACAATTAGGCATTACTATGTGTAGTTTTTTATTTATTTAGTTTTTGATTTTTTTGCCTGGAATGTCAATAAACAAATGTTAGTTTGTGGTTGTTATATGACAACCACAAACTAAAATGTCCTTTCATAAGCAAACATTTAAGAACTTTGTGTATATGTATAATATTAAACGATTCATTTGAGATTTGATCTTTCTTTTGTGTGTTTGTGCAGGAGAGTTTGGGGAGGTGTGCAGCGGTCGCCTGCGTGTTCAGGGGAAGAGGGAAATCTACGTGGCCATCAAGAGCCTTAAGGCCGGATACTCTGACAAACAGAGGAGGGACTTTCTTTCTGAGGCGTCCATCATGGGACAGTTCGACCATCCGAACATCATCAGACTGGAGGGTGTCGTCACAAAATGTGAGTGGTCACGTTAAAAAAAAAATCCCTTTTTCGTCTTTATGCTTTTCTTTTTAATCAGATTTTGGTTGAATCATGCAAAGCTCTTAATTAATTCCTCTCCATATGAGTGGGTGTGGATGTCTGTCTGTCACATACCTGTTTGACACACAGCAGATGTGGCATTGATGTGAATAAGAGCTGACCCTGGATCAGATAAAAGCCCCATTACCATGGCAACACAGCGGTGACGCATGGCATGGCAGCGTGCACGTGATGTAACTGTCCACCACTCAAATGGCCACTTGTTTACTTCACATGATTGTGTTTGAGCAATTAGAGTGAGCGTGTGTGTTGCTGATGCAGGTGAGACAGAGGCAGGCCTGGTTCAACAAGATAGCTGATTTGTTATCGCTGCTCTCTCCAGCCATCCTGCTTTCATGCCGCTATCTCGTACTCCTGCTTTCTCTCCCAGTCAGTGTCCATCTAATCGTCTCATTCAGTCTCTCATTTTTTCTCTCTGTGTTTCTTTCCGTCTAATTTTTCCATTCTCACTTTATTGTTCTGTTTCTTCTGCATTTTCAAATCTAGACATGCTAAGTTGGCAACATATGGATGTCTTTGTCCTGTTTTGCATAATACTCAATATTGGTTCTACAACTCGCCCAGTTACAAGAAAACACTAAAAATATGGTTTTGTAAATTGGTATTCCTGCCAACTGAAATCAGAAACAGCAAAAATCCAAGTTTTGTGTGATTCTTAGCAAGAAAAAGCAGCAAATAATGATAGATCTGAAATTATAGCCATCATTTTGTGGCTCCCATTGCACCCACCCCACATGATAGTCTTTGCACAAAGCAAGCATGGGAGTTAAAATGAGAAATGTATTGTATAGTAAATCTAAAAAGACAGCACCACTCTGTGTTCAGGGCTGGAATGCAACGAAGAACATTCCCTGAAGTACAACTTTAAAGGACCAGAGTTTAAAAAATCCTGCTATATAATTTTATTTTTCTTCCTCACTTCAAACCACAGTCATTCTTTCCATTCTCTACAAGGCCTTTGAACACACAGCTTCAATTACTACTTATTTTTACGACAAATGCTTTTGGAGAGCTTCTTAAACTGTAAAAAAGTCAAAGAAAGTTTCCACATTTTGACTGACACCACTAGCTCGTGCTAATTTTAGCCATACACATGTTCCAAGGATGAAACATGCAGCACCCTCCACACTTTCCTGCACCTGTACCAACCGACAACAGCCTATAATGCAAAACCAGGCAATATTTTAATCAGATTTTTTCCATCAGTAGTAAATAACACTTTAACAATGAAAAAAAGCATGTTATATTATTATTACATTTGTGTAATATTTGTGTAGTATTTAAAAATAAAACATTAAAATAACTTCCAAAAGAAAATCCATTTTGCTAATAAACATGGGTGTATTTAATCGCATAAGGTCATATAAGATTGCTGAAGGAATGCACTTTGCTGCTGAATGTGAATAACATTTAACTTTAACTTTATTTTGCAAGAAGGATTGTTTTGTAACTACAGTACAACAAGTGCACTATGAAAAATCTACCAACAAATGTACCTATATGCCTGCAGTGATTAAACAAGATATTAAGAGGTGTTATACATCTTTACTTTATTATGATGCAATTCTCCTTTAAAACATCCCGAAACTACGCAGAAATAAGTACCACTTGTGTGAGCACATTCGGTCTCTTTAGATTAATGATCTAAAGCACTGTACATTCTCTGTATCCCTGTGCTCTTCCTGTTACTCAGCATGCACCGCTCCATCATTCTTCTGATCTGACATCTTGTTATGCAGATGTTTGCGAGAGGATCTAGACGCAAACAAAGAAAGCGGGATGGAGAGAGGCGGTACAAAGAAGCAGGATTTTTGAACACGCAGGCAGACAAACGAAGCTCCGCTTTTGCCCCCCCTCCCTCCCCCGTCACCCAACCCCGCTGCCACACACACTCAGATCTTCAGTCCTTCACGCAGAAGTGCTCTACAGCGCCCGGGCCAAACAACAAAAGAGCAAACGGATATACGCCTGCGTCGACCATGAATATTTATACTCGGGGAAAGTTAATTGGCTGTGTTTTTAGCCTCATGAATATTCAGCAGCATGTGTATTATGAATGACACCATACTGAGCTTCTTATTAATTCCTTCCTATTGTTTCACTCCCTTTCTTCCTCTTCTTAGAGATATTAGAGAGGCACGCAACACGTAGACATGTAATTATGGCAAAGTCGCTTGAAAAACTCACAAGTCTAATTTGAAACACCAAAATAAATCCAATAATTACTGCGAAGTGCTTGAAGATTTTTGACAGTAATGACATGGTTGACAGCAGAAACAGCTAAATAACTGAAAAATGACTTGACAAGCAATTTATTTCAGCATAATAAAGTTCTCTGTAGTGTTCTCTGAATGCGATTATTTTTGTTTGTGCGTCTCCGTTGTTTCTCCATACGTAATGAGTGTTTGTCTCCTCTCCACATGCGTCTCTTTGTGTCCCTTCTCACCTGCCTTCACGGCACATTGACGAGCTGATAAAGCCCTGCAGAAACAAATCTCACTAGCAGAGCAGTAATTTCACAGGTCACAGCTCAGGGTGTGCATGTGCGATCAAAAGGGGGTGAGAGTTGAGATGGGTCAATAATTCCTTCAGGCCCCCTTTTCTCTGGCCCCAGCTGGTCCTCTCACACTGCCCTCACTCTAATCAGACAGGCCGACCTGATTGCTCTGGACTCAGGTGTGCTGGATTGGTTTGTGTAGGTGTGAGTAGAAGTAGATGCTGTAGTAGTATTGGTTTAAGTTGGACTGGGGGTAATTGCTTTTCTGCTGTGGTGGGAGTAGGAGCTACATTGAAGCTAGTTCAGCAAAAGCTGTAAAAAACAAAACCAAAAAACGCCGAAGTAGCCCTGATATGGTATCAAGCAGGAGGAGCTTGTCGACTTTTGATCTTACTAGCAGAGATTGAAGTTAAGTGAAAAGAAAAAAAAAGACTGAAAAGCTTTGTTGTTAATACAATAAAACTTTAAGTAGGTCTTAGTCTGATATGATTATTATGAAGCATCATGCCTCATAAGGCTAATTAAGGTATGAAACATACTTATAAATATTTGCTGTTTAATAAAAATGGCATGTCAAAAAACTTATCTTTCTTGGTAACTAGTGAAAAATACTCTATTAGCATGAGAACAGTCAGATCATTCTTATAATTGCTGACTAGCTTTTTACATGTGGCCACTTTAATTTTGACAATTTACCTTTGGTGAGCTGAAAGGGTTTGAGTTTGGAAAGCTTTCTTACTCACCAGCTCACTACAATAACTCCCTTTAGTAATTAAAAGCTTCCAGCTAGAAGAAACAGCTTGGTAAATTTAAAAGTTTACTTAAAATCTAAAAATTCCAGGGGTATAATTCAGGGCATAATCATATGCGGACTAATCCAAACTGGACAAAAATATTCCACTTTGATTAAATGCAGTTTGCAACCTGTGTAGCCTTTATTATGTGTATGAAAATATTAAAACCTTCCCTAGTTTTTCCAAAAGTATTGTTCTCATAAAGCCTCTTGAGCTGGGTGTATGGCCACTTACCTAATCAGTATACTAAATAAGAAGTTTTGTTAATAGTAGTGCAGAATTAATCTTTTTTTTTTTTTTCGTTTAGATTTTATTTTATTAATGGCGACTTTAAAATTACATGCAGCCCTTTCAATCATTTTTGCCTGTGGTAAAAGGATTGAAATAACCAAGTTGTAGTAGTTATTGGAGCAATAGTTTTGGTAATTGTGCTAGGATTGTGTATATGCATGAGTCTCTTTCTTAACTGAATTTCCCACTTCCAGCTGCTCTGCTTGTCTGCGTGCATGTGGGTGGGTGAATGTTTTCTGCTTAAAACCTCATAAGCCCCCAGCCGCTGCCATGTGCAGCTCTAATAACCTACTCCGCTGTCTGTCACCTGATTGTTGCCATTCTTATGCTAATTAGACCACTGCATGCAGAAAAAGTCCCTCTTTATCTGGCTTTTTACACATAACGAAAGTGCAGCAATCTGCCCTCATCCGCTCATCCCTGCCCCATACCCCCTTCCCCTCACTCTTCTTATCTTCCCTTTATCTCCCCAGTCCCTCATTTCATCCATCCGTCCTTTATGTGTCGCACAATCAGTGCAACAATCGGCTCATTTGGAAAACCCTCAATTACAGGACTCAATCTCATCTGACACACACTCGCACGCACGCACGCACGCACGCACGCATGCACGCAGTCATTAAAGGGCTGATCTACAAAGGTGCTATTAAAACGGGCAAAGTCGTGTTTTCCAGGCGTCTTCTGTTTGAAGAAACTAGTGATTGGATTTAACTGCGTGTCTTTGTCCGCCGAACAATAAGCGTCTCAGTGTTTCCTGTCAGAGTGTTTTAAAGTATTCATGCTTTGAATAGACATGGAGATTTGAAAATTGCAAAGCACAGGCAGGAAACGGGACGGAGGAAAAGGTGACGACGGGTGCGGGACGGCGGGAAGAACGGGGGCATGGATGGATGAGATAACGTACGAGAGTGAGGAATTGAGAGAAGATGAGGCTTGAGTTTAAATGACGGTGGCATGGAAAGAGGGGAGATGCTGAGGAGACAAACGTGAGGAAATGAGAGGAGAAGAGAAGTAGGAGGAGAGGTGAAGAGATGAGAGGAGATAAGGTTATTGAGTTTCTGTCTGTCCATGTTCTCCACAGCCCCCACAGCCTTACATGGCGCTTCCCAGAACAGAGATCTGCCCTGTGTTAAAAGCTTTGTATCATTTAGTCCAGGCCCTTAACATTAATCAATGCAGAAGTTATTTCATTTTCTCATTTGTACCTTGGGCTGCCTCATTCAATAAAGCAGTAATGTGGCCTAGTGGCACATGCACAGATATCTACTCGTAATGTAATTGTCCGGATGTATACAGACTCTATCGCTTTCGTTTACACTCACACCAACACAAAGTAAGACCGCCTCTCATAATGTAATTTACTGGACTGCATGCTTAGCCTGCAGGCTGATAAACGTATTCACACATAGGTGCCACTCCTAAATGATTAGACCATTATCAAAGGACGGCAGCCTTTTTCTCGACCACCATGATAAAGGACTGCGACACACTGAAAGCTTCTTTCATGACTACTGCATATCAAGCTAACAGGTAAAACATCAAAATTAGAAATCCACTAAACAGAAATTTGGGGCCCATTCCAAGTCTCATTTTTTTTTTGTAGAGCATTGACCTATCTTTTATTAAAGTAAAAAAAAATAAATCACATTTACTCTACAAGAAAACAGCATTTAAAATACTGCTTGACTTATTGCTATGAAAAGTTTTGAGATATTTAGATTAGAAGCAGAAAGAATTGTTTTAGGAATGCTTTATTTCCAAAAACATTATGTTGTAGCTCCATGACATCCTAAAGTGGGCAAAGTTCTGTTTGTGTGTGTGACTTTGAGGAATAAAGCCTTTTCTTTGAAGGTACCAGATGTAAAAGGGATTGACTGTGTTCTCAAAACATCTGCATTAGTGTGATTTTGCAGTCACCACACAGAAAAGACAAAACAAGCTAATGTAAGCCCTCAGATATCCGCTGCTCCTTCTGTCTTTTATGTTAAGTCCAGATGCCAGATTATTGCTATAGACAGCATGTGTGTGAGAACACACCCAAATCATGTAGCTGTCTAAGCCCGGACAGCAGGATGAATGTGTTTCATTGTCCTTCTCTCTTGACCATATCTAACACCTCGAACCCAAAGGCAATATCCAACGTCACCTGCATGTGTGGTCCCCAACACACACTCACACACATAATTGGTTTTTAAGGTATTTTTTATCGTCCCTTTTCCCATTTCATGGGTGTTAACTTTGTGCATGCAGTACAAAACACATGTATCCACATTTACCGAACACCGACAAGCACTGATACAAACCTGCACATACCAACAGGAAAGCAGTGAGGAGTCGGCTGTCCTTTCAGTCAGCATTAGACCCATCTACTGGGTCTAATCAGTATGCGCCATATGCATACTGAACACACAAATGTTCTCCCTCTCTAAACAGAGCTCAAATCAGCCTGTCATTATAGCACCATCCGTCCCCTCATGCCATGGCCTGAAACCAGCTCTCTTTCCCTTGTATACACACACACACGCATACGCACACACACAGAGGCTCTGTGTGGAGATAAATGTGACCAGCAGTCCTCACCCCCAGCAGAAGAAAATCCAATTCTCTTTCACTTTTATCCCTGAGACTAATGTTACTGTCAAAGAAGACACCACCACTAGAGACCAGGCGACTCTGTTTGTGGGGGTGTGCACGCGTGGGTTCACCCCAGTGCGCGCGTGTGTGTGTGTCTGTTTTCTGCAGTAAGATAGTGAATTCATTTAAAGTGATGTATTGCTGTCTTTACCTACAATCTAACTGTAGGCCTTGGTGGTGTTCTTGCTGCCCGTCTATGACAGGCGTCTGACCGGCCTCCTCCCTCAAGTCCCTCTGTTCTCCTCTCTCCCTTCTTGCCACTTCTTGTTTTGTTTTGTTTTTTTGTCATCTGTTCCTTCATATGTTTTTACTGCCACCTTCTTTCACATATTTAATTTCTCATTCTTTTTATGTGTTTTAGTGTTTTATTATATTTTTACTTATGTAGTAGTCATAACTTTCTTTCACTTTTGATTCAAACAAAGACATACAGCGTGTACATAAATGCGTGTGATTCGTAGATACAGTAAAGCATATGTCAGATTCCATCCTATGTCTTGCAACTTTTAGAAGTGTGACTCTTTTTAACATACCGTTGATTAATTAGTTACTTTAATGAAATGGTCATTATGACAATAAAAACCACCATACAAATTCAGTTGATTTACCTGTTACTGTGTGGACATTAGAAACCCAATTGAATTTTGAAATATCCACATTGGGAAAACGGTCTGAATTCACTCGAAGTGGCTGAAGTTTATACTTAGTAGTGCAGAAAGCACTAATGGTATGAAAAAGTATGGCATTTGCTTTGATCATTCCCCATGCCAAGATTACAATGAAAAAAAAAAACGAGTATGGAAAATGTTTGATTTTCCATACTGTCCTTCCACAAGTTTGTTTTTTTTTTCATTCATTAAATTAGATCACCCCAATCTTGATTTAAAACCATTTACAAGTCCAAGAGTTGTAGATTTTGCAGTGGAGCAGATTTATTTTAGTCCCAAAGTCACCAAAGTGTAAGTATCTCAGTACCTCACTTTGAAAATCAGAGGACTCCTTTTTGGAGAGTCAAGTCAAGTTATGTTTATTTACTTGGCACATTTCAACAACAAGGGAGTTGAAAGTGCTTTAAATTATATTAAAAAATCATAACACAATAACCAGCTGTGAAACAAACGACAAACATTAAATTTTGTCAAATCCCATCATCAAAATCATCAGGAATAAACATCATCAAATATACATCAACTATATTAATCAATGCTTCAGATCTTTTAATCAAAGGCACTCCTAAACAGGTAGATTTTTAGTCTTGATTTAAATGAACTCAGTGTTTCAGCTGTTTTGCAATTTTCTGGACATTTTCTCCAGAAAATTGGAACAAGCTTCTAAGGTGAATGCATAGTTCTGATCCTGGGAATGCTGGGTAGACTAGACCTAGAGGACCTGAGAGTTGTGGAAGGTTGACACAATGATAACAAGTCTGTAATGTATTTAAGTGCTCAGCCATGTGATTTATAAACCACAGAAGTATTTTACAGTCTGTTTTCTTTGCTACAGAGAAATTTCTTTCACGTTGGGAAAAATATAATAAGATCCATTTAGTGTAAAACCATTTCAAGGCTCATCTTATGTAAATATCCAGAAGATTCTAAAACCTCAAGAACCCTGGAGGAACCTTGACTGTAACAATCTCATCTACATGAGTACGACCCTACTTTTCAATAACTGCTCTCCCAGACACCTAGTGTGATACTCCCTCTTCTAATCAAAATAATTATAAAGACCACTCACAGCAAGAATGCTGGAAAAAATAATGTTGCTGTTTCACACAGTATCCAAAGAAATTAACTGAAAAGTGTATCAGCATGTTAGAACTGTACAAAAATCAGAGTTCAAAAGTTGCCCACAAATGTTAAAAAATGACATTTGGAGGTTCCATTGCAAAATTGTAATATAGCTTTTCTTTTTTGTTTTTAGGTCCATTTATTGTCAAATTATTTTTAGCTCTGCTCATCCTTTGTCTAAGTTTATACCCATTTACAATAGCACTCCCTATCTAGACATCTCTTTTCTTTCTTCCTCCTTATGTTAGGTTGTCTCCCCCAGGATTTATTTTTCCTCCCATCATAGCGGTCTGATTTGGGAAATGTGAACTATTCATTATCGGTGACATAGCCTGTGTGTCTACAAGCCATGCTCCGTCATTTGTAGCTGCACGCCGAGTGTTTGTTTGGTGATTGGCAATGCCTGACTGCAGGGGGGGGTCTGGGTGGAGGTACGGTGGTGGAGTTCGGGGGGAGGGTGGTAGCTGTAAACCAGGGACAACTGCTGTTTTTGTTGTGCTTGTGTGTGTGCGCGTGTGCATACTTGTGATTGCAGGTACTTTGTTAATCATTTGTAAGCCTCACCAGATGCCAAGCAGAGGATCATAGGGTGCGGGGTCTGTCACTCAGGCTCCTCTTCATCACTCGCAAAGTTGCACACAAACACACACTCGTGCAGGTGCACAGCGATCAAACCACAAGCCCCTCGCACCCCCCCCCCCACTTCCCTCGAGTCTGATTAGTATTCATGAGATCTCAGGAGGCTCCCATGCACACACACACACACTCACGCATGCACATATATATTGTGGTGGATTGGTCTATTCTAATTATCTCCTGGCGTTTATGGAGAGGGCTGATTAGAAGCTGTCAGTGTGACTGATGACGACATACCATGTTATCCCCCTGAGAGAGGCACAGAGACGAAAAGAGAGGATGGTCACAGCTGTGGACTCTGATTCTTTTCCGTCCTCGTCTTTTTATAGTTTGTGTGCTTCCTTGTAACTGTGGCTTATTAACGACTGCCCTATATTGTGCCTCTTTTAGGTAAGCCCGTGATGATCATAACAGAGTTCATGGAAAATGGGTCTCTGGACACTTTTCTGAAGGTGAGTCTTGTCTCAGCAGGACAGAGCGCCGCACTTTCATTTTCTCTTATGGCAGCATCACAACACTTTACCCTGAGATAGTTTTTCAGGCTATTATTGAACGTAACTTGAAGTGTTAAAATGAAAAAGGAAAAAAAAAAAGCCAAAATGAAATCAACATAAAACAAACAGAATAAATGATTGTTTATTTTATTTTTGTTTTTCTATGAACTTGAACAAAGGATTTATTTCCGTGGAGGAATAAATTCAGGCACCACCATTTTTATTCCCACTTAAAATGCATATTAAATTATTTCACATGTGGGGGCATATGACTGAAACAGTGTCACTGTGTATTTTGAACAAGGCTTCCTCGGTTTAAACCTCAGATATTTAGTTATGTGTGCTCCTGAATGTGTAAGAGTAGACACCACGTTAAGATCCTAGCCTTCAGAAAGAAGATTGTTGACGCTTGCAAATCTTATAAGAGATTTACAAAAGGCCAAAAAAAAATTTAAAATCAGCCATTCCACTTTATAAAAAATGCTTTACAATGGAGGGACATTAAAAACAACTACCAACATGCTTAGATCAGGCTTTCCAAGAGAATTCACCCTTAAAGTAGACCTTATTGTGCTAAAAGAAGTCTCCAAACCTCTAAAGCATCAGACAAAACTTACTGAAGACTCTCTGAGAGAACATACATGATTGTAATATGAGAAAGACACTACACAAACTTCTATGAGACGTGTTTAAGGAGGAAACCTTTGCTTTCTGAATTTCAACATAGAGAATGTAAGAATAGACCAGGACCTTTGAAATATTGAATATGTCACAACTGCTTCCTACTCAAGTGAAATAAGAAGTTTACTACTAATTAGAAGTGTTTAGAAACTCTTATTCACTTAAAAAAGCAAAGGATACATAAAAAAAAAAACAGAATTGGTAGCTTTTAATGCAGGGATTAATTATTATGCTTTAATAAGTTTTATTGCTTCCCACTCACTAAATAAGTGTACTCAAATTAATGGTTGCACTCTTCAAATTTATTTAGTATGAGAATATGCAGCTCTAATAAAAAAAAATCTATTTACTTTCAGGCTTTTTATGCATTGTTATTAGGGGTGCTAATAAATATGTCCAGCTCTCTGCAGTGTTTGAAAATTCAAAATATGTTTTCAGCTATGATCATCAAAGATGCTGCATTGATTTAACTGGGGAACCTTGAAACACATTTTTGCATCAGCCCAGATAAATGGCACACAGTTCCTGGTGCGCCTCATGTTCGACATTCCCCTGATTCATATTCAGCCTTGTTTGTCAGCCAGTAAAATCACTGCGCTGCTGCTAAGCCATTAAGGCTGTGATGATGGGCCTGTTTCTAAGTAGGTGCAGATCCCATCTGCAGCACTGAAACACAATGAAGTGACAAGATACAAAATGACTCAAGAATATTGTTCCCAACCGTCCCTACTCGCTCACACACAAGAAAAAGATGCCACATACATGGGTTTTTTTTTTTTTTTTACTATACTAGTTGTTGAAAGGAAGGTCATAAAGTGACTGGAGAGCCTGGCTTTTTATGGATTTAACAGCTCAGCTGTGGTATCTTTACAGTTGTCTTTAATTATGAGCATTTATTAAGCAGAAATCCCTCTGAAGTAACAAAACCAGCTTCCCTTTTCTTAGTCCAACACAATCTATCATCTCATGAAGTGATTTTTTTTATTATTATTATTTTTAGATATGCATTTTATTCATTTAAAAGAAATAAAAATAATGCTTTTTGCCATCTAACCTATCTTTCTCCTTCCTTTCCTGCCATGCCTCCTCCTTTCTGGCAGTACAGTGTGGTGGGCAGATTGATAGAGGAAGTCTGTAGGTTTGTTAGACAGTCCAATCAATCAGCATCTCACAAAACCACCGGCTAATTAACTTACTCCGCAGCTGCCGAGGGACGAGAGAAAGAAAAAGACAGAAGACAGGCGGGGAGGGGAGGGGTGCATGGACACAAAAAGATGAACTTAGACAGATAGACGGAGGCTGAATCAAAGTGCAACTGAGTTCTTCCCCCTCTCTGCGACAGAGAGCGGGATGAGAAGGAGATGGATGGAGATTACAAAGGGACAGAAGAAGGAGAAATGATATGAAGGAGAGAGGATGACTGATAACATGAATGGCTCTTTAACAGAGATCGTTGACCCGGGCAGGAATAATTGGCAGAGGAAGGTGAGCTGGACCATCATCGATCAACAGGCTGCAAAGTCTTTGCCAACCACAGCTCAAAATCTGAAATCCAAGCAGAGCTGGTCCGACACATGCTTAGTGCTAAAGAGGAAAGACTTGTCTCCTGTGTCAGGTTCAATCCTCTGTAAGTGGGACTTTTTTTTGTTCTCATGATCCCCTCCTTTGATCCTTGGAAGCAGAAATTCATCTCTTTTTTTCCGACCCCCTAACCCCTCAGTTTGAGGTCAGAGCGCAGGGTTAGTAGGAGCTGAAAGTGATACGATGTCATGCTCTGGAACCTCTGGGGACTCCAGTGCAACTCAAATCCTGGTATAAACCTTCAATTACAGCTGGAGCTGTTGTTGGTGCGCCGCCATGCTATTGGACGATGTCAGCAGAAATACTGACTTCCGCAAATCATTTCATGTTTACTTCTGCTTTGCTTCAGAAACACGACGGCCAGTTCACAGTGATCCAGCTGGTTGGCATGCTGCGCGGCATCGCCTCGGGTATGAAGTACCTGTCAGACATGAGCTACGTTCACAGAGACCTGGCGGCTCGAAACATCCTGGTCAACAGCAACCTGGTGTGTAAGGTGTCTGACTTCGGCCTGAGCCGAGTTCTGGAGGACGACCCCGAGGCCGCCTACACTACAAGGGTAAGACCTACTCGCTGTTTGCTATTGACCAAAACACGCTTTCTAGATTACAGTTAAGTCACAAACTAAATCAGACACAAAACATGATTGTCTTTCGTTGTGGCACTTTTACAATATAGTTGTTCCTAAAAGATGTCCATCAAAACCCTGTGACTAAATTTATGTTGTCACTGTAGTAGTGGTTCTACAGAGTATTAACTTATATAATAATATCGATATTGAAGATATACTGTTCACAAAACTAATTAATATACACAGTGAAGACAGAGGCAAAAAAACAACCCCCTAACACCTTTGTATTTATGCAGTCAAATCAGTCTTTGGTGACTGCGGCATCCTCTCCCAGCCCTTAGTAAAACTATAGAAACTCAAACATCAATGAGCTAAACCACTGTGGAGTAACCCATCAAAAATGTCCACAAGGAAATGGCATTATTCATATTCATAAGAAAAGTTAGGGAAGTTATTCTTAATGTGGCATTAGCATTGCCCTAGGAGGAGTGGATCAGCCGCTGACAGCTCTATAGCAATCACACACAAACTCCCACTGATGTCAATAGACCTAGATAGTGAGCTGCAGGCACTGATGGAGGAGGGTAGCAAAGGCGGAGATGGGGAAGAGACAGACAGAGGAGCCAGAGACCCAGGGAGGAAAAAAGGGAGAGAGAGGATGCGGGAGGGGAAGAATAGTGATCCAATGAGAGCAGTTAAGAGAAAAAAAAAGATGATGTTGGGTAGGCGTGGACAAGGGGGGTGGGGGAAACTAAAGTACAGTGCTGAGCAACTTGGCAGCTTTGTCTTTCATTTGACTTTCACCGAGCAGAGGTGGGGAATGCTAGGTGGTGCAGAGGCATCTTCCGCATGTTAAAAAGCTGAGACGAGTCTATAGAGGTACGATGCCTGGGTGCGTCAGTGAACCAGGGAGGGTGGGGGTGCCTATACATACAGGGGGCTGTATGGAATCCTTTTGATCTGTGTGTCAACAACAAAGGCAGGGGGAGCTCAGGGAATTTATCCCAAAAACCTGATACACACACTCTTTATCCCACCACCTCTCTCATTAAATGAGAACAGACTGTAAGAACTGAGGGTTAGCATTTTCCACACTCAGAACAGCCAGAAGACTACCAATAGTGGAGCATTGTTTTATTTTTACAGTTCTAAACATGGAAGAAGCTTTATATTTTAAAACATCCCAACTTACCCAGGAAACTGTTGTGTTGCTATTATATACATTTGTGGGTTTTTCGCTTTCTGTGTTACCCCTCGTTAAATCATGCACAGTTTTCTTTGTAACACTGACAATCTTTGGTAATAAAAGGGGATATTGCACTCGCTTGTTATTTGGATTCTTAGACAAATTTAGACATAGGTACATGACGAGACTTCGTAAAAATGCCATTTAAAGTTTGCATTGAGCCTCAAATGAGACATCATACAAGCACAATGTAGTCTGGTCAGATGTAAATAAGGTTAGAATTTGGGGTGTAAAGTCATTTCCATTGTAAAACTTGGTGGTGGCAGCATTATGCAACTCCTAAGCAGAGACAGGGAAAATGGTCAAAGCTGGTGAGATGATGGAGCTAAAAAGAAAAAAGATAGACAGATATTTGGTTAACACCACTTATTACGACATTTCAAACATTTTCCTATTATGTGTTTCCCTTTAAATCACCTCTGCATTTATATTGCCTTGATCTTTTTCCAATTTGTCACCTTGCAAACACAAGCAATAATGGATTTTATGGGGTTTTATCTGAAGATTATTCAGATGAATAATTATACATTATTTGTGAAGTGGAAGGAAAATTATACATCCATTTAAAAATTGTCTACAAATAAAAATCTAAAAAGTTTGTGTCCAGTTCCCCTCACTTTCATACACCTAAATAAAACAGACAAAGACTGTAAATGATTACAGAATGGCATGGATGTCCACCATCCTGCAGGACATGGTCACAAACATAAAGCCAGAGTTACAGTGAAAAGGTGTAAATTAAAAATATCCAGAATGATAAGAAAGAATGATGGAAGCTGAAGAGGAAGTGAAAATGTGAATGGTACAAAGTTTTGACATAGTGGGTTTAATTTCAAAGACAAGCCACACTTTTCAAATTTGACAAAGAAATGTAAGCTATTTATTAGTGTCCTTTCGGTTCCTTCTGCATCACCTTAAAATCTCAAAATACATTAAAGTCTGTGGTTAAAAAAAAACAAAAAAACAAGGGCTATGAATACTTTGTGTAATGAGCTGTACTTGTCAATACAAAAAAAGAATGCATTCTTACAAACTAAGTTTCCCAGAATATAAGTTGGATCTTTTTAGGTTATGTGCGAACCAGTCAGTATTTCAAAACATTATAATTTTAGCTTTGGTAGACTGTTTATTAGAGGATATTGCTTCTTAAGATTCAACTGCACTTCAATACAGGACTGAACTGTTTCATGAATCTGTGTACTGACAGTACCTCCACTCTCAGAGGGCAAGAACATGTCATCCATTTAATGCTGACATGTTCGCAGCTTCATGTTGAATTTTGACTAGTCAGAACAAACAGGAAAAAGCATTTAGACTCTCCTTCGTCTAACAATTTCAGTGAAAGTACATTGTCTATGCGGTGTGTTTACAGGGAGGAAAAATCCCCATCAGATGGACGGCACCAGAGGCCATCGCCTACAGGAAGTTCACCTCAGCCAGCGATGTGTGGAGCTACGGCATTGTCATGTGGGAGGTGATTTCATATGGAGAGAGACCGTACTGGGAGATGTCCAACCAGGATGTGAGTCCCAAACATGCAGACACTTTGCACTTTTTCAGACATTTCTATACAATTAAAATGATTACTAATCTCAATCAATACAAGATCAATAGATTTGCATTTCTCTCCCTGTGAAGGTGATCAAAGCAATAGATGAGGGTTATCGTCTTCCTGCTCCTATGGACTGCCCGGTGGTGTTGCACCAGCTCATGTTGGACTGCTGGGAGAAGGGGCGCAGTGACCGGCCAAAGTTTGGACAGATTGTCACAATCCTGGACAAGCTCATCAGAAACCCGGCCAGTCTCAGAGAGCTGGCCAACAGCTCAGTGTGGTCAGTGAAAATAAAGGATTTCACCAATGTACAGTCGGATGAGAGTAGTGACAGTATAAAGGTTTAACGTGTGAAAAACAATATGAGACTGCTTTTGAAATCCGTAAGCCAGAAATGTTATTTTTCAAATATATTCTATTCTTTAAAGCTGTTTTCCAACATAATAACTAATTCTGAAAGTAGAAAATGAAAGAATATAAGTTTGGAGGCTGGTGTATCTTCCCTCTCCTTGTTCAATTTAGAGTTTCCGAATCCCCAGCTGAATTGCCCGCACCCAGAGAATATCATTATTTTTACATTTACATTTTACACCTCAGGCGCTTAGTTGATGTTCAGAATCAGTGCAGCATACAATGATTTTTTTTTTTTCAGAGACAAACGCTCTAAACAGAAAGTGGGGAGAAAAAAAAACAAGGCTCAACACAAACCAACAGACAGCAGAAGCTCAAAATTACTTCAGTTAAACCCCCAGAGAGTTTAAAAGAGACTGAATAAACCACAGGATCAGAAACACGTCTTACATTATCATCGATGGAAGTAATTCAGGGCAGATATGATGGGAAAAAAAATACTAACTGTAATTTAAAAACTTTACTGTTTATGATCCGGTATTTGCTGGGTTTTAAAATCATAAATCTAACCTCAAGCTAAAAACTTCTGCAAACCACATATTTCTGCTTGGCATTAAATATTAAACACAACCAGACAAAAAGGTTTTTCCCAAAAATCCAGGATACCTCCAAAATACATAAAACCCATTCATTTACTTTTCTACACTGAAATACACTTTTCTTTTTTGACCATGAGTGTAAATCTCTGTTAATGTGCTGTTTTTGAAGGATTTATAGAAATTAATGAATGCTAAGATAGTTTGTAGCATTTCATAATAAATGGAAAACTCAGAAGGTTTTCCAAGGGGCAAAAGACTACAAATCATATTCGCCCATTAACGGAAATGTATTTGTATTTTTTTGTTTGTTTTTCACAGGGAGCACAAAGGTTTAATACATTAGAATCAAAACAATGTATGTGTGTGAATAAAAACACACACACACATGCAAAAAATGACACCGCTTCAGACACAAACACCTCAAACCAAGGCAACATGACACATCATACTGCAAGCCTTCTTTGCTCTTCTGAAATCTTCACAATGGACAAAGAGTAACTTTTATTCTGTACTTCTCCACGTTTCACCCTTTCCACAAAACATTTTCTTTCCACTAAACTTTCTAACGATAAACTTGGATATTGCACTCCTTTAGCAATAAGCACCTGAGGCCTGTCCTTGTTGTGGAGAGATTTCAAGTCAGAAGTGACATGGTTGTACAGACCATAACATACCATTTCTATCCTAAAAGTTTGTTTTTATTTATTATGATTATAATTTTTCTGAGAAATTGAAATATGGATGTTTATTAAGTTTGTTTTCTCTAACTTGACTTGCATATTTTTTGGCATGAATTCAGAGCAGCTACAACTACCATTGGATTGAAATTTTGCTTTCCATTTCAGCAGGGAGGACCCTCCCACCCCAGAGTTCAGTGTGAGCACTGTGGATGATTGGTTGGACACCATCAAGATGGGCCAGTACAAGGAGAACTTTTCCAGTGCCGGATATGTCAGCTTGGACTCCATCCTCTATATCAGTGTCAGGTACAGACACAAGGAGCCTTATCCTGCTCAAATAAGCATCTCTCATTCTGGGCCTCCATTTTTCCAGTGTTTTTGTGTAGGATGTACAATGTAGGGATCATAACAGTGTATTTGTTGACCTCAAATTTAGCTCTACGTAGAAACCCCTCAAATTAAAATCAATTGAGCTCAAACAAAACTCCAACTCAATCAGAAAAGAAAAAAAAAACAACAACAAAAAAACAGTGCACGTCAATATGCATCCTTTACAATTTACAGCATTTTAATATCTTTGTTTGTTTTCCTAAATCTTTCATCTAGTGAACTGGCTAAGATGGGAGTGACGCTGGCCGGCCACCAGAAAAAGATTTTGTCCAGCGTGCAGAGCCTGCAAGCCCAGGGGACGCACGTCCAAGTATAACAGTTTCCACAGAAACGCACAGAGACATAGTTGAACTGGACGCTCCTGTGGAGAGTCTCCCCCCACTCAAATGGAGCTGTAATGGATACTTTGTGCTTGGGTCTCCAATGATTTTTTTTTTGTGACACACTAAGATGGAGACAACATTGACTCCTGACTACTTCACCCTCCCATAATCCTGGACGTGCCCTTGGGCACTCGGAATCTGTCCAACACCGTTCACCATGTCAGGGCAGCACAGAGACAACAAAGCCGCACGCAGAGACCGTTTCACATCATGTAAACATAAATGAAGAAAAGGCAAAAAAAATAAATAAATAATTAACATAATGACTAAAAAACTGAATATAATGCTTGTCACTGTTTGTCAGGTGTACAGTTTGCTTTACCGTCATTTTGTTTGTTTTCTGTTTTCATAATGAAGGTTTTCAAAAAGGGTCATAAGACGTGTATATGTGTAGATATATGTTTATATGGGCGGAGTATGCCACGAGCATAGAGATGGACCTAACGTTTGTATCTGTGGTTGCACAGCGCTAACAGCAATTGTTGTAAATGTATGAACTCTTCCACTGGTGTCTGCTCAAAGAAAGCTAAGAGATTATGGATGACATGAATGTGAGGGGAGTGAGGAGATAAATAAATGGACCTGTAGACATATAAGAGGGATGTAGATTTTGCTAGCTTGTGTAGGATGGAAGTACGTTTTAATAAGTTTATTTGGCCAGGAAAAGGGCTTCCTTAGAGACTGCTCTCAGACACACTTCCATAGAAAGTAGATCCAATATACGTATGCCTGTTAATGTGCACTTACTGTATGATGTTACAGATTGCAAAGAAATTACAGAACGTGATGAAATGTTACTCTTCCAATATCTTTGACAAAATAAACATAGTTTACAGAGCCTTGCAAAAGGATTCGTACCTCAGATATTTTCACATGAAGTGCAGTGTAGCGTCTTGCATTTGGGATTTTCGCAAAGTTTTGCAAAGGAAAACAATGCAAGGTTTTTAATTTGTTCAAAAACAAAAAATGAAAAGTTTTGTTTGGATTTGTGTTCAGCCCCACTGAGTATGTACTCAGTGGAATCAACTCTTGCTAAAATTATATCTGCGACTCATCTTCAGTAGGTCTCTTTCAGTCTTACACTTGTAGATATGAAGGTATTCCCCATTTGGTTTCAGAATAGATTGGACAAAAAAAATGGAAAATGCGGTGTTCAGGTTGATTAGCGGCGTTGAGATTTTCACCACACAAAGCCTTTTTCATGTAGGCTAAAAAGCAAACATTTGGTCTCATCTTTCGTGAGCACCTTGTTCCACACCTGCTGTTTCCTGTACATGCCTTGTGGCAAACTAAAAACTTCTTTCAGCTCTCTTCTTCCACTCTTTCATAAATGCCAGATTTGTGGAGTGAATGACTTGTAGTTGTCCTGTAGATAGATTCTTCTGTGAGTTGTGGATCTCTACGAGTCCTCCAGAGGTATTATAAGCCTATTCTGCTTTCTCAACAACTTTTTTCGAACTATCTCTTATGTATTTGTCTTCTTTAGGCTTTTTGTTCTCGGCTTAATTTATACTGAGAATACAGTGCACAGACATGAACTGGATTTTACTTTGAGCTGCCAGAATACAAAGCAGGCTACATACAATTGTCCACAATACTTTTCATATTCTATTTGTGAAAATAAAAATTGAAAATCATAATTCTTTTTCTTTACACTTTGCGCTGATCCCAATGAAAATAATCCCAGTTTGAGGTTGTAAAGTGGCAAAATGTGAAAAAATTCAAAGGGTCTGAGTCCTCTTGAAAGGCGTGCAAAGTATATTTGTTTTACAACATACTTTAAGGAATAACTCATCTTAAGATGAAGCCTTCCAGTGTTTCAGGTGTGTTTAGACAGTCATAGTGTTTGTGCAGAGCAAAGGCCATGCAAGCCAGTGAGACTGTTGAGGACGTCTAACTTGATTTTACGGGTTTGTGCCATGTACAGAAATATGAAGAAGTTAATCTCAACGACATACCTTAATTCTAGCTGTGCACTTTCATTTCCTCTGTCCTTATGCCTGGATGGCTACACAGTACTCTCATCATGATTACAGAGTTGTGTTTTCCAACGTCATTGCTTGATAGAATTGTCCCTTTATTGACAAGGTGAAGTGTTGAATTTCAGATGTGCCACCACAAGAGGGTAAATATTGCATAAAAAACATTTTTCTTTTTTTTTTTGTCTGATCTGTATTTTCTTATTTGCTGGTTACAGAGCTGTTTATATCCTCCTTATGTTCAGTCACTACCCATTGCTTACAAATTTACAATACAATGTTTACAAGAATAAGCCAATACGTCTGTTGATATTTTTGCTTGTGACATTATTTACACAATTAGATTCAAAGGGACCCTTTTCATGTTCATTGTGTTAATAGCACTGAGCCTGGATATAATGTTTTCGAAAACTCAGTTTTAATACATGTGGTAATCCATAGGACCAACAGTGACATGAAGTATAGTATTTGATTGTACCATAGTGTAAAATATGTACAGTGTTAATTTCCAATATTAGAATGTTTGTAATGACAACAATGACAATGACTTTGATGTGCTTTTAATATGAAAAAGAGATTTTGAGGTTTACGTTCAGGGGCGGCTCATACAGGTGAAAAGTGAAGGTGAGGCGAACCATTAGATTGAACATGGAATGTAGCAAGGAGAAAAGCGTCAGCTTTGAAAGACAGGACTGCAGTTTTCATGACGGCGTTAGGATGAGTAGAATGGACTTTCAAGCTTGTTTTATTTGCATATCCACTTTAAACTTTAAGCATTTCTTGTTTTCATTCAATTACTGCACAAAACACCACTTTTGAAAATGGTGATTAAAAAGGAAAAAGTGCACTTCAAATTAAATTTATTGCTGAAGCTCCCCCGCATACAACTTTTCATTTAAAACATAGAAAAGCCTTGTAAACAAACTTAAAATATATAAAGAGTAGAAAATGTTAACTTATTTTTGAGAAAATAGCACAGAAGAACTTGTTTTCTACAATTTGACTAATTATTAGAATTCAATATGCCACATCAAGTATTAAAAGTATATTAATTGCTAAAATATTATAGGAGCTGTAACTTTATTGATTATAGTGAAACCAGAACAATTAAATGCAGCGTCCTGTATAAATAACAAAATCATATGCAGATTTCCAAGTTAATGTTAACTTAAATAAAGAAAAATAGGTAATTTCAAGTAAGTTCAGCTTGTTAGTTTGAAATTAAAGGCTTATTCTGTCTTCTTTATGATGGAAATTAGGAACTCACTTTTTTAAAAAAACCTGTCAGCTGTATCCCAAAAACTGAGCGTGTAATGTGATGGAGGATTCAAGGGCAGTGAAGTGACAATTTTTTCTGCTCATAAAAATTTTCCACCAGAAAAGAAAAGAATTTTCCATTTATGTTTCTGTCCTTTCAAACAATTTTCACATCTATTTTACAACATAAGTCAAAGTCCTAGAAAATGTGATTAAGTAAAACTCTTCATTCTACTCGTCCTAACTCTATAATTACACTCTAGCGGCCTATTTGGGACTGCTGGTCTTTTAGATGCCTTATTTACTGAGTTATATACTTTCCACAGTCGTATAGAGATGATATTAAGAGTAAAGTGTATATACAGGTTGTATTTATTTGCATTACTTAAGGTGACCTCACATTAGCACCCTTCTTGTGTAACATCGCAGAAACCTCCACATATCCACCCCTTGGATTCCTTCAGGCAGAGAACAGCAGTTGTTTTCTAAAATAATGTTAGAGAATCTTCAAGCTCCCAACCTGAAAAGCAAAGGAAAGAAGTAGGAAGTGTTTTTTCTTTTCTTATCTCACATAATTGGCCGACAATTTAAAAAAATAAAATCTTCATTACATAATGGTCTTAAAATGAAAAACGCCACAAGGAACGTGTCTTCAATTAATGCCTCAAAAAATTAAGGAAATTATTAGTGTGCTTTTTGTATTCTTATTCAGCACTTCCAATCCATACCTTTTCTTAAATCCCACATCACTGTCAATCCATACCTTGCCAATTTAAGCTATGTGGGCTGGTTCTCCTGATCTGAAATGCTGTGTTTGTTTCTGTTTCTCACCAGGTACGTACATTAAATGTTCATCAGATTCTCAGTTGATGTTTTCAGTCGAATCTCTCTCTCTCTCCTCCCTTGGCCATCTCTCTTCTCTCTTTTGTTGCCCACCAATAAAGGTTATTTGTTCCTATGCCAATTTGCTCTGCATTGCTTGTTGTAAAGAGTGTAGGCATTCTTGTGTCTTCATGTTGCTGTAATAAATATGCTAATATTTCTAATTTCTCACCCGCAGCCTGCACTGTCTTTTTCTTTTACACATTCTTTGCTCATCTATTTTTTTTTTCTGTCTCTCTTAGAAACACTTACTCAGAACAGCTGTCAATGCAGAACAGTAATTTAAATGTCAGTGATATAAAACTCAAATGTCTCTTCAAAGGAGAGGGACATAAGAGCTCTTGGAGAACATTTCTTTTTTTCTTTTTTTTTTCATTGAATATCTGCAAACTCCTACACAAAAATTTGTGATTATGCATCATTATGACTGCCGCTTTAATAGGTTTTCGTCCTACTTTTTCCGCCGTAACTCGTCTAGGTATAAACTACATTGGGCCATAAAATTCTGCCATGGATTCTGGCACCAAGATGTTAGCAGCAGATCCTTTCAGACCTATAAGATGCAAGTATGGGGCCTCCATTTATCTGACTTGTTTGTTCAGCACATCTCACAAATCCTTGGCGGGATTGATGTCAGGGAAAATATCTGAGGTTTAGCATCAATCAATAATGACAAACAGTGCTGAGTTGACTTAAGTGTTTCATTTTTTTTAAAAAACACAGATATAAATGTACTTAATTGCAACTTCATTTGATAACTCTGAACCAGTGCAGCACACTTACATACACCATTAGCTTCACAAGCTGCACTCAACACTCAAACATGTAAAAAAAAGAAACTGCAGCAAACCTTTCAAATGGATCAGAAGATGCAATTAGGAATTCTAAATATAATGTAAAATAAAGCATGATGTCGCTCAGCCCACAGAGCATAGAATTAGAGTGGATAGATCTGCCCTTAAAGATTGGGCACATTGTGCTTCTCAAAGCATTCCTTTTTTTATTCTTATTTTTTTTGGCTTTAGTGACTTTTATTTGAAAGTGCTATGACAGAAAAGTAGGGTAATGAGAGCGAGGGAAAACATGCCGCAAAGGTCACCAGGCAGGGAATCGAACATGCGACGGCCACGTCGAGGACTAAGACCTCCTTATTGTGGGTTGTGCTTAACCCCTGCACCACCACATCACCCCCGCCAAAGCATTTCTGACAGGGAGCAATGTCCTGTTAAAAGAGAAATGACTGTTTCCATGAAATGGGATGCATAATTTGCAACACTGTTGCTCAGGTGAGACATGTCAAAGTAACAGTCACACGAGTGGGACTAGACGTTGTTCAAAATGTGGTTCATAACACCAGGTCACCTTTTTCCACTGCTTTGTGGTCCAGTTCTGAGGATTAGCCATTTATGTTGAGCTTGCCTGATTTATTTAATGCAAACATCTGAAAGTTCACCAGCAAAACTTATTTAAGTTTGAATAATTTTAAGTGCAACTTTCCATTAAAACAATGACTACTTCAGAATTGTTCAGTCCTGCCTTCTACTGTCACGGGTTTTCTTGACCAATAGCTTTAGCAAGGATGAAAATAGCATAGTAGTCTTGATTGATATAATATTGTGGTCTGGCAACCACATCTTCATTATCAGTGTGTGTATAGTGTGTGTGTATGTGTGTGTCATACTGAAAGATAATTCGGTCTCAGGGGAAGAGGGAGGTCATTGACTCCTGGCCTTGGTTAACCCATTAATGCACTGGCTCAGTTGCTGTCACTCTATGTTACCGCCATTCCACCTCATTTAGCCCATCATATTAGGCTTCATATTCCCCTATTGCTCACTCCTAGGCTCCTCGGCAAACACACACACACACACACGCCCGCACACAGCTCAACATGCAAAAAATTCCAGGCCCTGTTCTCCATTTCCACAGTATCTATCTCATCTCCTTGCCCTCCTCTCTATCTTTCCCCTGGCCTCGTTCTGTTCCATTTTTCCTCCCCTTTCCTATCCATCCTGTGCAGACAGACAGTAAGGTTGCAGAGTCTTCTCTGACCTTGACTACGTCATTATCTCATTTATCTCGCTTTATACTCAATATACAGTTCTAGCTCTTTACATTGAGTCATATATCCAAAGGTTTTCCTCTACGAGGAACTACATGGTTCAGTCTCCTCGCTGCCACTTCAGTCCATTTCTCCATTAAAAGCCGATCCATTACCTCCGGCTTTTGTCTGCCGGTGTCTCAACAGGCGGAATGTCATCTCACATGTTTACTTTGGATAACAGGGGCTTCCAGGAGCCACAGGCTTAGGCGATTGATTCATCATGCAGCTGCTATTGACATCAAGTGAAAAGGTCAGATGTCCCCACAGAAAACACTTTAAAAGGCCATTGGTGACTGATGAGCCTGTCGTGTTTCTGCCTCATACATGCACAAGCAGTGTGCCTCTCATTTTCTACCTTCACTTTTCTATCTGTTCCTCCGCTCTGCTCTTTCTCCGTGTGTGACACACACTCTCTCTGGGGAAAGGTAATTGGGCCCCTCTGTCATGCTGTCAGGTGTATTTTTGAGTGTCCCCCTCATGTGCAGTCATTATAGTAACACAAGAGACCAAACAGCCATAGATCAACCAGAACTTCTGTCATAGAGTCGGGCATATATGTGCACATCTGCGAGACGTGTGATAGTTACATCGGTGTGCTTGTGATGCTTGGGTTTCTGAAACTATCGCATGTGTTAGAGCACGTGAAGCAGGACCTGAATCATACCCATCACCAGTTCCAATTTACTGGGCCAGAACGTATCGTCTGAGAGCCAGTTAAATTACAGATATGTTTTCAGCATAACATTTTATTTCCTAAACTCAAGTGTGTAAAGATGCACTTTAAAAAAATACAAGAAAGTGTAAAAGCTAAAAAATGCAAGTGTTAAGACTGGCTTGTTTTGCAGAAGATTTGGCAATCAGGAGCCTGTTTGAGTAAAAACAATAATCTCAGGATAGGATTTCTCTTTTACAAAAGAGAACTTCTGTTGCTTTTTCTACATGTTAATCCCTGCTACTATTTTCTTTCTTGTGCACTCATGTTTTATGTTTGGACCACATTGTTAACAAAGCCAGAGTCTGTTTGTGCACCTGACCACACGGCACCCTTTGACCCTTTTCTCAGTGAAATCAATTAAACAAAAGCAGTATCAGGCTACCAACTGTCTGCTTTTAGCTTTACAGGAGTTAACGCACTTATAAGTCGTTTCGACATCCATCATGGCTGAGTGGGACACTTTCTGAAATAGGTGTCATCATATACAAACCGTCAATAACTGCCTTCAAATAAGACATTAACTTTCTGACATTCACATAAACAATTAACAGTCTCACTTTAAAATAAATATCAGCCACGATAGCAATGAATCTTAACACTGGTTAGAAATATTTTTTTAAGTAAAATAATACTAATAAAGATAAAGAACCTTAGGACACTTCAGAATACTACATGTAAAACTGTGCCTTTGTCCGGTACCAAATTTAACTCAAATGTCACATAATGGGTTCATCTTTACTAACTAAATTGCTGTGGACTGACGAGTCTCAAATGTTACTATTTATTTTCACTCTCACTCATTGCAGTTATCTGCTTCACGCAGTAGCAGCAGTGTATGAACAGCCCTACAGCAGTTCATTCACAAACATGGCATATTTTATTCACATTTTACCAATGCAGAAATTTGAAAACCATAGATTTTATCTGAAAACTACTTTACTGGTGCACAGGCATCAGTGAATCAGCTTGAATCCTTTTTCTCACATTTTTTCATTTCCTCTGATACTTGCCAAGGGTTTGGGTTGGGGAGAAAGACGTATGGGTCGGCTCGCTGTTGCTGAAATCTCTTGGATGGAAGAAAAAATGTACAAAGGAAGCTTTCATGCTCTCAATGAGTGCAAGCTGAACAAAAGATTAAAACAGGAAAAGATGTTTCTCGTGAAAAATTACAAGATGCTGTGTGTGGCAGAAAAGTTCACATCAACTACCCCATACCAGCTGATGGTGGCAGGGTCATGGTGTGGGGATGTTTTTCCTCAACAGGGACAGAAACGTTCATCAGAATTGATGGAGGCACCGTTTATGTATCTACATACAAAAATGGAAACATCAGTTTGGATTTGATTTATATTCAGATATCGTTGATTTATATTCAGATCAGGGTGTCTACCAACACCCTGATTTGAAGCAGAGGAGAGATTTCATCAGTTATTGGCTAGATTTTCAGGATTTCCTGCTTTGTCGATTATGATTACATTGCGTGTGTTCCCCCTAATCAAATTTGGTCAGGTTCAGATGGGCTCAGTGTTTGTTTGCCTGTGCACACTTGCACACATCAGTACTCTTGTGTCTCATGAGGTTTTCGTTTGCTATCAAAG
Source organism: Brachyrhaphis roseni (assembly GCA_903066815.1). Classification (NCBI taxonomy): domain Eukaryota; kingdom Metazoa; phylum Chordata; class Actinopteri; order Cyprinodontiformes; family Poeciliidae; genus Brachyrhaphis; species Brachyrhaphis roseni. The sequence continues at coordinate 35,207 of CAEFZY010039094.1, forward strand.
CGATTTCCTGTCTCAAATTTTCATCAGTAATCAAAGTTCCTGATTGAATTTGAAAAGTGAGCCGAGCTCCATAAATCACATTATATGCCTCACTCCCATCATGCCCGCTCTCATCAGCCGCAGGAATGAGACGCCACCCTGGGTGCGTGTCTGAATCGCGGTCGCTGTGTGTCCTCTTGAGGATGCGGAGGAACGGGAAAATGGATGCTGACAGGGTTGAGATTTGATTCATGCAAGTTTTTTTTTCTCTTTATTGGGGCAGAAAAGTCAGACAGTGGTGAAGAATGTTCAAATAGCATCAGAGATTATACACCTGGGTCCGACTGTGTGTGGAAGCAATTTCTGGCATTTGTTTTAGTGTCAAATTGATAGCAGATTGGTTGAGTTTAGTGAAGTCGTGTATAGTTTAAAAGCCAAAAAAAACCCTGAAATCTTGAGAGAGCAGATTGTGAAACTTGATGGAACAATGGCCGAGAAGAGCTTTTCTGTGTCTCAGGTGCGTCTAACAGAATTCAACACATTGCAGAAGGTTGCATAAAATAAAATACAGAGGGAAAATTTTAATTATTGACAATTAAAACCATTTTTTATTGATTTGCATAATTTTAAAAAAGTTTAATATAAAGATTTTTTGGTAACACTTTGACTGGTTTTGAATAAGACTGTCATGACACCGTCATAAACATGACATAACACCTGTCATGAACATGAGCAAGTCTTCATGAATATTTATGACTGTTGTCATAAAGTGTCATTCCGTAAATCATGACATTTTTAACTCAAAGTTGACATTATTCAAAATGTCTTTGTTATTACAACTTGACATTAACCAAGAAATCATGATCTGACATAAATTTGTTATAAAAGTATTGCTGATTAAACTTAAAAAATTATGTAGCTTTATGTTATTAAAGCTAAAGTTCATGAAGACTCACTCATATTCATGACAGGCGTTATGTCATGTTTATGACGGTGTCATGACAGTCTTATTCACAACCCGTCAAATAAAGTGTTACCCATTTTTTTAACACAGCTTTAATTACAAAGTATCATTCAGGACCACTAACAGAAAAAATATGATTGAACAAATTTTAATTCAGCTTGAATATTCTCTCAAGATCAATTAGGTTTGAGAAAGCAATTAACTGATGTTATGGAGATGAATAAATTATATTTATGGTGAACCACTGAGTCAATCAAGAACAAATCAAAATGCATTTTGATTATTTATTCAATGGCCAAGCAAAGAAAATGAGACTCCCTGGCTAGTCCTAGGGTGTTAAGAAAAGATAAAGTGCATCACTTTTAATATTCACCAGTTACGTAAACATGGGACTTCCCATCAGCTTATCAAAAGAAGCACAGTTTTCTCACAACTCAGGCTGCAGCTGTGTCCTTGGACAGAGCAATTCAGTAGATTCAGAAGAACAATAGCAATTTCTTGGAAAACTTCTGTTAATCAGGTTCCATTTCCCCAGTGAATAAGCTAAAGTTTTATATTGTCATAACACTGAATAAGCAAAGGACTGGCAGGAATCTGGCAGATACTCAATGACAGATAAAATGAACATGTGGAATAAAACAGTTTTTGCAACATATTTTTTTTTAAAAAAAGTTATAAGTACAAAAAGGAATAAAGTAAGAGAAGAGGTCAGAATGTTTGTTATGATCCTCACAGCCTGCTGACTTAATATTATCAAGTGTTTCCAAAATGAAATAATTAACATTTTGCAAGACAAATATTGTTTAAAAATGTGAACAACTCAAAGAAAATGGGTTTGGTGTGTCCTCTGTAGATGAATGGAAGGTGGTGTGTCAAAACCTGAAACATGCTGTTAAAACCTGACAACTTTCCAGCTGGCCTTAAGGAAAAGTGGACAGAAATGAATCCATACATTCTGAGATAACTAACAATGAGTCTTTTGTTCTAGCCCACTCTTCTATGCAAAAATTGCTTATTGAGATGAAAAATACTCATTGCCAGTTATTACTAACAAACAGAGAATCAACATAAATTATATCATACCATGGAGCTTTTATGGAAACTTTATTTGTTTTTGTTTGCAGGGTTCTCTGCACCAACTCCATTTAGGATTATGTGTGCACATCAGCAGCAGTCAAGAGACATGAGCGTTCTTCTGTACAAACCACATGTTTATGTGTATGATCTGTTTAGTGCTATCAGAAAAACTTTTTTTTTTAGAAGGTAGAGCTTTATTTCCAGAGAACCACTTTATCCATTCAGCTGAGGTAGGAGAATCTGTTTCATGCAGGTTCAGTAATAAAAAAAAGTGAAGTGTTTCAGTTCCAGTGCCAACAACTACGTTAATGATGAACAAGTACAAGCAGCTTCCTTCTGAAATCACATTATTAGTAAATATACTCAAATGTGAGGAACATAGTGTCAGAATAATGTCATGTTTTTCTAAAGTGTTAATATTAATCTGAGGATTCAGAAAGAAAATAGCCAGAGCTTAGGATTCTGTTTAGAGCTTTAAAGACGTCTCAAAAGAAATCAGCCTCTTAAAAAAACACATAAAAATCTAAGAAACACTTGCTAAAACACTTGCTAAAACACTTGCTAAAAACACATAGCCCTAGTCAGTAGGTAGGTAGGTGATTTTATTTATACAGCACATTTTCAGTAACAAGGCAGTGCAAAGTGGTTTACGGGAATTAATAGAAAATACAAACAAAATAAACCAAAGGAAAGAGCAAAAGAAGAAAAAGCTAATAACGTTGATCCAAAATAAATAAACTAGATACTCCTATTCAGGGTTGGTAGATAAGTATAAGTAAGTAAGTATCCTCTGGTTTAATTCCTTTTCTGGTTTGGAAGAATAGGAGTCTAAAAAGTGGTTGCTAAGGTAGATTTTTTGGGTTCCAAGTTCTAATCCCCATTCTGGATTGCTAAATAAGTGTAAGTAAGTAATCTCTGGATACTCCTATTCAGGGTTGGTAGATAAGTATAAGTAAGTAAGTATCCTCTGGTCTACTTTCTTTTCTGGGTTGGGAGAATGGGAGTCTAAATTTGCTAAGGTAGGTTTTCTGGGTTCCAAGTTCTAATCCCTGTTCTGGGTTGCTAAGTGTAAGTAAGTAAGTATCTTCTGGACTTCTGGAATGGTAGATAAGTAATAACCCACGTGAGTTCACCATGAAAACAGGCTGCAAAAAATGTCTCCAAAAACCTTAAAATTTCATCACATTATCCTAAGTGGGCTCCTAAAAGTGCAGGCCTCTGATAAGTATACATCTGGGTGTTTCAAATATTGTGTTTTTAGTTAGGTGTGTAAAGTAGAGAACAGAACAGGATATCATAAGCATTTCATATAAATCTAAACACAACTGTCTTGTGAAAGTCTCAGACGCCAATTACAGAAAATTACTGAAAAGACAGCATCAATAGAAGCAAAGAAAAGCATCACACTGCTACGTGGTGTAAAGCTAATACGGTACCTCCCCACATCCATGGTGAAAAATGTGGTGGTAGCAGTATCATGCTTTGTATAGCACAATAGGATAAACACTAATTATAAGCCTCTCATAAAGAAAACCCATTCCAGCAGAACCATGAGACTAAACATGCAGCCACAAGTACAATGGTGAGGTTTAGAACTGCAACATGTATGGCATTACTTTGCAATGTTTTGTATGTTTGTCTTATCTTTTCTCAATTGCATATGCGATAAAAACAAGCTGCAGCTTGACTGTTTCATATTTTTGTTCTTGTTTCAATCATCTTAACTTCTTTTGTTTCTCATTTGCAGAGAATGAGAAGTAAAGATGCCATATCCATGCACTCTTCAGCAGTAGAACGCTGTTGAACTGCTGATGGCTTCCCAATGTTCCCGTCTCAGATTACAGCCGTACATTTGTGAAAATATTAAAAACAAATAGGAAAAATACAGAAATTGTGTTTGCAGCAGAAACCAATATCCAAACTCTCTGAGTATTCTCTGTGTTAAAAACGCTAACTAAATAAAGGTAGAAAGAGGAGATTCCAGTTATCTTTGAGGAATCCAATTCCCGCTGGAATGATGCCTTTAAGAACCTCGGGTGCTACTTGTTTTATATTGCCCTAATATACAGACTGCAATGGTGTTCCGGCTCTTCCATTTCTTCCTTTGCAATTAGGAGTGCAAGTAGAACCTTCATAGAGTTAGAAAAACAACCACTTTTGGTTAGGATTAGAAATGCCTCAACATAAGGACATCAGTGGTGTTATTCAGAATGTGTCTGTAGCCTAAATCAGTGAAAAGCTAAGAGGATATTTATGACAACTGTCCTGATTCCCACTGGAGGATAAGCATATAATAATTTAATTTCCTTCTATATGTAATCTAAATTCCTCAAAAGCAGAGTGCTGTTTTTTTGCCCAGAGCAAATCCGCCCACGTTTTAAGATCTCTGCCCTCATTTACAAATTTAGCTGTTTACAGTGCTTCGCAAAAGAAAACAAATTTTATCTAATCTAGAATTTGTTAAATTACAAGCACAAACTTCCCTGTGACTGTAACTCACAGTTCCCTGTAACTGTGAGTTAAAAATAATTGTGAATCTAAAAAAAAGGTACTTAGCAATTTGCTAAATAAAAACCTGAAAGGTGTGGCATGCATTTTACTCGCATTTAATCTGATAGCCCTAAAGTGAAATCAAAGTTTTCAGCAGTCATCTAAATTGTCAGTTAGTCCGCCTGAGTGTTATTTAATCTCTATATATTTACAGCTGTTTTGTGAAGACTTTAGAGTTGGGTTGCATCAGTACATTTCAGTCCTGGTCCTCACGATCCACTGGTCTGCATGCTTTACGTGTTTTCCTGCCTTCACAAGCTTGACCTAAATAAATGGGTGATTACTAGGCCTTTGCAGCACTTAATGGCATGCTGAGGAGGTAATGTATTCATTTGATTCAGGTGTAGTGAATCAAGATGTTAACCTTCATGTTAAACATCTAGAACATGAAGGTCAATGGGTCTGGAGATTGAAAAACACTGGGTTGGAGAACAATTACAAAGGTCGAGAAAAACAATAGGCAGTGGTGCAGTTCTGGAGAGGCTTAAATCATGGTTATGTGTGGTAATCAAGGCCAGTCTTAGTTTTATGACCAATCTTGTGAGCATTTTTTCAAAATTTTGGTTTTCACTATAGTTTTACTTGATTTTGTCTCAGGATATTTTTTCAAAGGCTAGTAGAGATAATTGTTTTGGGTTTTTTTATGTTTGTTTTTTTTTACTGCAAATTAGTGTGAAACTCCTGGCTACATTTAAATATTTAATTATTTCCAGTATTAACTATAATATTATGAAAAAGGCAATTGTTTTTACAATGATTCTGCTTCTCTCAACAGAAATGGTCTCAGCTGTTTTATTTACTAGCTGTAGTTGGCTTACACCTATGAACTCGCTACCATCTACTTAAAACAATTATTAAATATCAGAAAAAGAATTTTAAGAATGTAAGATAGACAAGTTTTCCTTGAACAGAGTTGCTTCCAAAAATAAGTTATCTTAACATTGTGCTATTTATTGGAAGGCCCAGCACTTTAATGGCCAGAGAGGGACACGACAAATGAGACAAATGCTCTAAAGAAAAAGTATTCGAAAGTACCTAACGACAAATGTTTTCATCAAAAGCCCATCATATTGTTATTTGAGGAGATATCTGAAGAGCCTCTGTCAAAGCACAAATTGTTATTGAAAGGAATGTTAGCAAAATTGTTGGCCAACCATCATCAGATCATCCTCCAAACCCACCTACCCAATGTTAAAGGAGGAATGTGAAATTCCCACCAACCACTGTGACGCCACTTAAAGCTTTAACTACCACCTGCATAATGGCATAATGACTGCTATTGACCAGTTGGTGTTGCTTCTTGACATTGACTGGCTGAAATTAAATTTTGCAGTTTCCTTGTTATTTTGTATGGCAAAAAATTTGTGGGTCATGCTACCTGCATATTTACATAAGTTAGTGCAACTTCTTATATTCCATTTCTTCTGACGTTCCTAATTTTTTATAACCAATTACTCAGCTCTTCACTGCGTAAGAACTCAGATCAGACTAATCTGATCTTGGTCCTCATAACTAGTAAATGTATATTCTGTACACTAATTGAACTCAGTTGAGAAAAATAAAGGCTAATTATGAGAGATATGGAAAGAAAGCACAACTGATCTGTTTGCTTATAAGCCAGAGGCAAAAAAAGGTTCCCATGTTTTACATTCTTACTTGGTTTTAAAATGTCGCTGCAAACTAACTTTAGCTCTGGTAGTTTAGCAACATATGTCCTTGCTGACATGCACAGAAGAACCACTTGCAATGAGCGCACATGGTGTGATAGCTGATGTTTGACCACACAAGATGCATTTTAAAAGGACTGTGCAACTCCTCTTGTGGTCTATCTGCAAATAATAAAATCCATTTAAGCCTTTCTGTTTGACTGCATCTATATGCTGCACTCAGTGGAATATGAATAAATGTTTATTGTTTATGTTACCACAAACCGGGCATCGGCTGGTGCATGTGTGTGGTGTGCAGGTCATATACATGTACAGCACAAATTCAAAAATAAGGGTGGAAACCGAGCCTCTAAATCAAGCCTGTGCTTACTAACAGAGGTTTGACCCAAATAACAGTGTAATTTATGAGGGCTTTTAGGCTTCCAGGCAGCCATGGAAATAGAACAGAGAATAATGTGAGTCTGACCGGAGCTGCATCACTTCAGTTTATGTCCCAGTCTTTTACTAGGACACTTGTCTGTGCTTCTTAATGATACAGAGGCAGTAAACACAATGTTAATGGACAGTGGGTTAACACAGATATGCCCAACCGCGAATACAAAGTAGCACGCGAGATTATAAGCAACACGTGTTCACAAACAAAAATAATGAGCAGGTGCAGGTACTGACGGGCGGGATTATAAATACATGCAATCAAAAGGAAACGTAGTAAACCGAGGGAGAGGGTGCAGTATAAATGAGATAGATAAACAGCAATAAAGGCAGTGGAAAAAACTGTGAGAGATGAATGGAAGAGCCAACGAGACAGAAAGAAGAAGAGAGATCATTAGTGCTCCTCTGTAAGGTGTTGGCCCAAAACAGGCAGGGTTAGTGGCCAGAGCAGACTGTTAGCAGCTGCTTAAAAACATGACATCTCAAGCGGACCCAAAGGAGAAGCAGAGACATCCCAAGCCCTCACAGGCTGCAGCTTTGTGTGCCGTCGTGTGTGCATGCATATGATGGCTCGGCTCCCGCTGTTCTGGTGCGGTATCGGGTCATTTGGCTTGGCACTTGAAGTGGAGAAGCAGCTCTGAGGATCGGGATCCTGTCACCGCGCCACTGATCAGAGTGCCGAGCAACAGAAAGCCATGAGAAGAAAGGTCAAAGACAGGCAAATGGGATGACAAGAGACCTTTCCCACTTCCTTTTTATATCATTTTTCTTTCCTAGTTTATTCATTTGACTTGATTCTCCATGAAAACAGTTTGTCCGATGCGTCTCTGTGTGACCCTGTGACAGATCGCCGACTTATTCAGGACAATCTGAAATAAACACTGCAATAAAGGACTAATGCGTTAAAGTTGAGTAATCTAATTAATCTGTAACTACATGGAGACATGATACAAAATAGAAGTTTTATGCATTTTAACTTATGTACAGGTTAGATAGAACTTCTATGTATTCAAATTTGTAAGTCATACTACAGATTCTTAACTAGATTTTGTTCTAAACTTTAACTAGACCATTCAAACACATGAACAAGCTCTGAGCAAACTATTACATACATGTTCTAGCTGAATTCTTACAGTTGTAGTCCTCAGTTTTGACCCTCTAGCAGGCAGAATTGGAACAAGTTCAAATAATTGCATTGACCTGTGGCAAACTGCAAACAGAATTTCTCATTGTTTTTTTAATTGAAGACGCAGTATTATTTCCCAGGCACATAGCCTCATCACATAGTGCTATCAAATAACTATTTACCCTCAGTTGTTGTAAAAAAAAAAAAAAGCTAAATATTTGGTTCAAGCTTCTCACAGTCTCCAAAGCCTCCAGAGAACAGTTGTATTTATGGCAATGTGAAGTAAATGTATAGTTAGTTTTACCAATTTGTAGAATACTGACAGCAATTAAATCAAAAATATTTCGGGGAATCCTTCTAAACACAGCCGAATACAAACATGCTGCACTTTTTTATGGTTATTTGGGGCTTGGGGGGAGAAAACATTGCATTTTTTTCCACTTCACAACTATGCATTACTTTGTTATAAGTCTATCATGTACAATTTGACTGAAGTACAAGTGACTGTACCATGACAAAATGTGAGAAAAATCAAGGAGAATTCATAGATTTGCAATTCACTGTTATATAATTAATCAGCAAGAGAACAGAGGTAATAAAAAGTTCCAAATTACTTTTTTCTGACCTTCTCAGATGCAAAACATGTTTTTTCCCCACAGATGTAACGCTCAGTGTTGCTTAAACGCTAAATATTTTCCTCTTTACATGAGATCTGCTCTTTTGCGTGACTGTCCACTGACAGAGAGCATTGAGACATTATAAGCCAATAGAAAGGATGCAATGATATTCCTGTTATTCTTTTTGTTTCATTGGCAGAGATAATTTAATTAATGCTGTCTGTTTACTCATGACAGACCCAAAGATGAGGATGAAAAGAAGAGCCAAAGAGAAATAATAACAAAAACAGCCAAAAGGGGATGTAGCGAGGGAGGACGAAAAGATGGCCGGTTTCTGCGTTCACATATTTTTCACTGACTTATCATTGCACAAATTAGGTGCTGCTTTCTGCTGATAAGGTCAGCTGTCAGTCTACACTTGTTTAAGGGGATGAATATGCACAGACACATGCACGGCTGAATGCGAAGCCTCATAGTGAAGCTGATTTTGCAAGATTACAGCAGACACGAGCACAAATACGGGGAAGTGTGCTTGTGTCAAACCGGAGGGGGGGAAGAGGGAAAAGGGGTTTTCCACTGAACATGACGCCAGCACACTCCCACTCTCTGTATTACACAGAAACAGTGTTACTGCATTGTGCTCGTTCTCTTTAGATTTATTTCATGTCTGTGTGTTCTAAAATCTTTCCTCGTGCAATTTACAACTCACAAGGCCATGAGTCATAAACTGCAAATTAAACTGCACGTTGCAATCCGTCCATGTGGAATTGCTCATCTGCAGTGCTCAGTGGAACAATGACGCTTACAGACAAGTGTCTTTCTTTGGAGAAATGTTCCCATATTCAGGTACCAGGACTTGTCATTCTGACATATTCATTCTGTCTATAGAGGAGCGGGAATATAAAAGGTATTGCCAAAAGCTGAGCGTTTGTTAAATGAAGATGAATGAGATGGATTGGACTGAAGGTGATATTTTATTTAGGATCAGACGCTCTCTGTTTGGTAATGCAACAGCCATTTGTGCAACGACATGACAGCTCGAGGGAATGGATATTGATTAAAAAAGGTTGAGGCTTTTTTTCCCTACCCTCCCCCCCACCTCTCCCTCGTTTTTTCCCCTTTGTACCTCCCATTCTCCCTGCATTCCTCTTCATGATTTTATTTTTTTATTACTCTCCCGCCCTTCACAGCTGAGAAAGAATTTCCGCCGTATCTGCATATTTTTCTGCTGCGAGCCTGGAAGGTGTGATGTGCTGTTTAGCTTGATGAATGGTGAGCGCTGATGTCAGAGCCACACAACAGGAACTGAGGATGACATTAGATCTCTCACAGCAGAATGCAGGGATTTAAGAGCTTTAAAAAAAATGGTGTTTGTAGGTAAGACTGTAGGGTGTACTGGAAAAGTATTTACACTCCTTGAACTTTTTTCTCCCCCCAAATTAAAACAGCAATAGACGATGATGTTGAACTCTAAGAGGATGACTGGCATTCCTTCTGTGGTTCACATCCAGCTCCAGAAAATTAGACAGACTTCAGCTAGAAAACATTTCTTTATCACCTCTCAAATTAGATGTGAATAGTTGAGCGTACAACTATAGAGCTGAAGGTAATGTTTTGGCTACGTTCAAACTTTTACAGGATTACAATATATTTTGAATCAAAGCCTGGAGATATTGTTCCAAGAGACGATCAACTGGAAGGAAAAAACAGCCGAAATCTACTTAATGAAAGAAACATTTTTTAGAGAGGAACAATACACACTACTGTATCTTTAGTTAATTTGTTTTAGAGTCATTTAACTTATTAAAGTGATAACTATTTGATGCACTGCCAATTTTTCATGTTCTCTTATGAAAAGAATGAAGAGATTTATAATTTTCATTGCAGGCACAAAATAAAAAAAAATCACATTGTGTAATATTTTAACAGTTAATTTGCATTTTATTACATGAAATAGGTATTTGATACAATAAAAACATTTATTTAATATTTGGTTTAGAAAGCTTTGTTCACAATTGACACTGTAGCAGGAAATTTGGTCTGATTGAATGAATGTGTGGAAAGGTGTCTTTTATACAGGTAATGCGTTGAAATAGCTGCTATTCATAAAGGTAATGAGTGGATGATAGGAAGGCTTTTTCTGAAAAGAAAAAAAAGCTGGTCTTAGAGCGCTGGAATTTGTGCTCCAGGGATCCAATACTTACTTCATACAACAAAATTTAAATTACTAATTTAAAAATCATATCATGTCATTTTTCTGGATTTTTCTTTTTATTCTGTCTATCCGGGCTTCTCCTTCCTTTGTAGGAGGGAAACTTGGAAAAAATCAAACACTTACTTTGATCTAACAGATAAGACTCACAACAACAAAAGCAATTCCTCTGAGCCTAAATTTGGCCAGGCATTTGTTCCATGTGCTGTACTCATTCATAACTAAGAACAACTGAAAACAAAATCAATTTACATGCATTTTTATGTGCTTATTCTTTGTGTTCATGTTCCTTTCCATGTCTCCACCCCAGTGGAGGCTGTGCATGAGTGAAGAGGCAATTTTACAACAGGCCATATATCCTCCTAGTCAACATTTTCTGGTCAACACATGTAAGAATTTTCTCTCAATATTCAGATGTTTTTGTTTTGACACATGGAAAGATGCATTTATTTCGTCAAATCCTAAACTTTAGCAATTGAAGTCCAGCCTGCAGGAAATGACACAGTTGATTTCAGCTTCTGCAAGCTTTGTAGACCTTGAACTGCCACATTTATCCTAAGATGAGCCATAAGAGAACAAGCCATTCTTATGTCTAAAAGGTGTCGTCTATGGATTCAGAGGCTCCTTCAAAAGCCACTTGTGTGTTGCATCTTTCATGCAATTTGAGGAAGAGTTGATATTTGTTTACTTTCCTTCTCTTTAGTTAGCATCCATCCATCCTAGCCGCTAAAACGCGTCATGAAAAAAAATTACTTCATAGCAAGCAAATTTATTATTTTTTGCACTGTGTCCTTTTAAACGCTCCATTAACCCTCTGATGAGTGAGTGACTGACTATGCAGTCTTCCGTGACTGGGTCTTTTTTGACCCGGGTTACAATCAATGTGTTTTTATGCTACTTTTGGCATTTTGATTCAAAATAATGTTTTGTATACTTTCTACTGTGTTTTATTTCACACAAGAATTATTTCATGTTTGAAATATTTTCATTTTTCACTTTTTAAAATGTTTTTAGAAGAATTTGTAGAACATTTGTGACAATTTATAGAACATTTTCAAAACAAAATGACAACAACAGCAATGATGAAATGTCAATAATGGACAATGTCAGCATCCCCTATGTGTGTGGGTGTGTGTGTGGACATGGGCAGGGGTGCGAAAGAGCACATTTCTTGAAACTAGCTAGCTAACCAAGCAAGCTAACATTACTGTCTGTATTCTATGATGCTATGTGTATCTAAGTGCATTTATTTATCCATTGTGGACCGTCCTATGGAAGAATGGGGTAGTAATATAAAACATGCTATTTCTTAAAATGTATAAAAGGTAAATTAAAAATTTGAATTGCACGATATCAGTAACATATTTTTTGAGGAATACCTGGAATATGAAGTGATGAAAACTTTTCATTTCAAAGATATTGCAAAAAGATGGCCTCACCGGGTCCAAAAGGACCCACTTACGCATCAGAGAGTTAAAACCCCTCTGCCATACATTTCCTTTTTCTCTTTGGTCAAATCAACACCTTGTAATTAGAAAATGCTTCCAATTAAGAATTAATGAGGCCACAGGACTCCAGGGAGCACTCAGAGCTCTAAAAATGGTTTTATACTCACGCAGTGATTCATGATCCACCACAGTTTTATCTGCCTTTAGGGAAGTCTTTCTACTTTATGATTCTTTTTTTTTTTTATGTCTGAGCCTAATCAATTCAGTTTGACATTGGTGAGATCCAATAAAGATCTAGGCACATTTTAGGGATGATTAATCCAAATGCACCTGGAAGTAACTGACAAATAATGTAATTATTTTAAAATCAAAGTTTAAATAAAAAGAAAAATACAATTCTACTTTTGGGGATATTAGAAATAAGTTGTAAATATATTCTTTACAGTTTTTATTATCCATCTATCTGTCTATTCTCCCTCTCTCTCTTTCTTTCTTTCCTTCTTTTCCTCTCTCTTTCTTCCTTTGTTTTACTTAATCTGGGTTCATTTCGTAGGGGCTGCAGCTTAAGCATAGGAGACCAGACTTCCCTCTTCCCTGTCACTTGAGTCAGTTCCTCCAGGGGAATCCCAGGGCAGCTAAATACGCCGACCCTCCAGCATGTCCTGGGTCTTTCTTTGTGTCTCTTTGGCCTAAATATACTGCAGATTTGCCTCAAAATGTCTTGGAAAATACATTTACATTTCAAATAGCTTGCCCAGCTTGACTTCAGTTTTAAACACTTTACTATTACTGAAAATACCCAAGTCCAAGTCTTCTTTACTCAGTAATAGCTATCACGATGAAGAGTGTTGTTACAGTAAGACCTGTAACCACTGACCTATGGTGTCTTTTTTGACTGGATTTATATTTAATTTTTGGATTTTTCTGATCAGAATCAACATCAGTAACAGTCAAGACAAAATCTGGTTTCCAAAAAAGTCTCTATAAATCTCTAATAATAGTAACAAGTTTTGATCCATAGTGCTCCAATATTGTCAATGGTCGTATCATAAAAATAAAATGAGACCCTGTATTCAGAAACTAAACTTTCTAGATTGCCTAAAAACAATTGTCTACATGGAAAATTATACTTATCTTCAAGGAAATAATTACAAATTCAGGCATATGTTGACTGATCAGTGCCTTTTCTATCAGTGCATTTTGTTGGGGATTCACCTTGCAGTGGCCATCTTCTTGTTTACAAGTCTGAAAATATTTCTGCACAGAGCAATTAGTCAACATGCACGCATGAGGTGAAAGTAAAAGATCTGCTGTTGTTGTTGTGAATAAAGGTTTTCTCCATTGTTTGTGGTGTCACCATTACAATTCCAGACATCCTAACCTGCTACACGCACACACCCAAAAGGACAACACAACAGCTGCGCACACAGAGCCTCTTGTTTTATCTCCTGTG
>CAEFZY010039096.1:0-11457 GCA_903066815.1 Brachyrhaphis roseni
GCATCAAGGGAAATGACTATTTCAGGTTCATCAGAAGAATGCTTTGAATAGATAACATTGAAAAGAGTGCGTGTATTGAAAAATAATTGACGCCCCTTGACGAAGCCATTTTGCTCCTCAGATATAACCAAAGGAAGGGCCTTCTCCAGCCGAGAAGCTACTAACTTGGCCAGTACCTTTACATCTACATTCACAACGCAGGTCTGTGGGCCTCTGTAAAGATAATATTGCTTATTGGCTTTTGAATACAAACACTCCGCAGTGAATCCAGGTGAATTCTTCAAACCATTTCTCTTGACTATACTTAGGGTTCTTCTTTGCAAGTTTGTAAATGCTATTTCTTTTTTATTGGGTTTGCCTTTCTGACATGTGCTCCTTTGCTGCTGCCTATCTAGACAAACATGGCTGAAAGTGGAACATCTTTGAGCCATTAAAACATTTAATTCATAATTAAAGCAGTTAGTGATGACAATCCTTCAACTCACATTTTAATTTAACAGTGTGACATCTAAAGAAGTCTCTCAGCTTTACCTTCCTATCTTTTTTTAAGATATTCGACCACCATGGTTGCACTTTGTCACCAAACACATGCACACTTTCATGTTCTTGGCTTACTTTCAACAATAGGTTTTGGATTTGTGGCATGCAAAGTAAATAGCTGCCCACTAATGCAGCAAGTCTTTGCAGCTTCTGAATTACCAAGGTGATTTACTGTCTTTTTTAAATACTGTTGTCCTTCCCCAGACTATCAACTTTTAGCAGGGCTGCCAGGTTTTTGGGGGTGAAATCATTTATTTATGATTAAAGGTTATATTTATTTTCCAATTAGGCGACTTAAGAAGGGAATTCATGCTAGGTTTTATTTTATTCATGGAGGTCAGAGTAAAGGGGGTTGAATACAAATACTGATTCCCCTTTACTTTCAGTTTTGTGTTTCTTGTGATACTCTGGGTTGCTCTTTCAAACAAAGTCCCAATAAGATACAGTTTAGTTTGCATGATAGAATACTGAGAAAAAAACCCCAAAATACACACAACCAGTATGACCACTTCAAGGAATTGTAACAATAGACTATTATTTAGGATTATTTGCTCCACCCGTTCATACTGTCTTTGTTGGGTAAGGTGGAACAACTGGAAATAAGTTTGACATTTACAAAAGATTCATTTGTTTTGTTGTCAATTCTGTTGTTATGCTGCTTGAATTACACACTTTCCTAAATAAGTACTGGGATAACAACCCAATTAAAATGAAGGTGTGGCCTAATACAAAGCTGGAGGAAGCTCAAAATTTAAATAAAGACGTTTTCTAAAGTGTTTCATAACTTTGTGAGTGAAATACAGTTAATACAAGCGGATCGTCAACAGATAAACACTCTGATTAGAACTAGTTTGTCTAAACAGAACAGATTGTGAATTCTTTAAATAATCAACAGGAATATATGTCATACTTGTTAGCAAAGATAATGATTTCCTTCATATCCTGCTCATTCAGAGCAGCACAAAAATGTTTGGAAAGGACTCCTATTTTGACATTTTTTGAAAGTCTTGAATAGGTTTCCGTCTCATTGTCAGCTATATGTTACTTCACAAAGTCCAGCAAAATAAATAAATAAATAAATCAACACTTTCAACTGTTACATGACAGTAATGTGAAAAAGTTCAAGTGGTAAGGCTGCTGTTGCTAGCAATTAATGTTCTACCAATGCAGGACTTAGAAGTGAAAATGACTTCTATCTGAAACATCAGGGTGTTGTTCAGGGTGGAAACAGGAGGGTATGCTTTCATGTCTTTTAAAAGTTAATTTAATCTGTGTGACATTATGGATACTTATGCTAGCAATTATCCAAACAAAAGGTTTTAAGATGGTTGTGTCCACAGATCCAATTCACTGAAGGTGAAGATTGAGTTAGTTAGTTTCATTTTAAAGTGAGATTCTCTCAGATCTTTATGATACAGAAAGGTTTCTTAAAAGGTCAAGGATCTGTCACCCAGTCATGATAATTACAAGTTTATGGACAAATCTTCCTGCTTGTCACATTCTATGGGTGCTTGGGTTTTTGATTTTGAAGTTAACTTTTCTTGAATGTTATTTATAATCATAAGTTTGGTCATATTCTGTTCACTTCTCTGTGTGTATTGTTGTACATTTATATTTGGAATTTGTGTGAAGTCAATTATTTTCATAATTAAAGTTAAACCCCTTTTCTGAAACTAGAAACTTCTCCACTGGTACTTTTTACTTTTAGTGCGTCAAGAACCTCTTCCTCCACAGAAACTACCCAGACATCCTTTTTGACACAAGAGCAGCCATGACACACAGGAGAGTCAAGGTGTTTTATTTTGGGAGAAAATGCATGGACACATATGTACAAGCATATGGTCACATAATCCTAATGGCAAAAAGAATCTAAAACGCTTGACTATTAGTCAAATGGACAGAAAGGATTGTATGTTCTTTCAAATAATGCATTAAGATACTCACAAATAGCTTCAAATGTGCTTGGTATTGCCTCCTCAGCTATCTGATGTAAAACGTTTTGAGCTGCTTCCACAACTAATTCCTCTGCTACGTTTGATGTTGAATTTAATCTGGAGATGATCAATGGAGTGAGTAAACCAAAACCAAAACCAACAACAAAACCAATTGCACCAATTGAAACCTTTTTCCAAGAGGTTTCCTCCAGCCGCTTTTTTAGGACGACACTTTTAACCTGCTGCCTCATTTCATCCTCTGACATGTTCTCTGTAGACAGTTTTAGAAGCTTTATCTCCTCTTGCATTTCTCTCTCAATGTTATTGAGTGTTTTATTTCTGTAGTGCTCTCCTGTGTTCTCCGCCAACATCCTGTCTATGGTGTTGAGCAGATCCACCAGCTGGAACTTGTTGCTTCTATAATCGTCTTCCTGGTTGTTCTTCCAGTACCTGTTATCAAAAACATGGCAGCGACCGCCACACTTCTCCACCAGTTCCCTCAGACCGTCACTTTGATCAGCATACTGTTTGATTTTCATCCCCTCAGGCAGCTGGTCACCGTGGGTGAAGACCACCGCTGAGTACTTCAGGGCGTCATCGGAGAAGTACCGGCGTATTTTAGCGATGACGTCTTCCTCCTGCTCGGTGTACTTCTCTACTTTGAGAACAATCAGAAAAACGTGAGGCCCAGGAGCGCACTCTATGATGCACCTCATTAACTCGTGTTTCACGGCCTCCTGAGACCTGCCTGAGTCAAACAGCCCAGGAGTATCGATCAAAGTAAAGTTTCTTCCATTGACGAGTTTGGTTTGTGCTTCGGTAGCAAATGAATTCATGTCGTTAAAATTTTTAACGCCAAATATGGCTTCTCCGAAAATGGTGTTGCCCAGGCTGCTCTTCCCGTTCCGACTTTCACCCAGCAGGAGGATCCTGAATGTGGCGGGAGCTAAAAGGAAAGAACAATCATTAAAACTATCCTACCTTTTCGCTTTGTGTACAAAAACACAGCTACATCTGAATTTTTTTAAAGCTGTATTGATTCAACAACCAACAGTTTGATGCAAAATTTTAAGCTTTATCTAATCCTTGGCAATTCTGCAGAGTTAAATCAACACTTGCCGAGTCTATTTGGTCCTTATCAGAATTGGTGTTAATTTAACTCTTTTTCAGAGTTATTTCAACAAGAAACTGAGTAGTTTTAACACTTGAAAAAGTTATAATTACTCAAACTATTGTTGAAATAACTCTGAAAAAGAGTTAAATTAACACCAATTCTGATAGGGACCAAATAGACTCGGCAAGTGTTGATTTAACTCTGCAGAATTTACTGTGTAGCGTCGACTAATGAGTCGCTGCAGATCCTGTGGTTTGGGACACGGAGCCCAACAAAGGTGAGTCCAAAAAAAATGACATTACCCAGTTGGACAAAGCAGCATCGAACCAAGCAACAACTTCTTCTAATTTATATCAAAATTGACTATTATCAATATCCAACAACATTACAATAAAATTTACCACAAAATTATATTTCATTTTAATTTTAATTTCTGCAGCACACAGTGTACATTTGACTGGATTGGAAGATTTATTTAATTTCCAACAAACTCGCAGTGATACAACATTTCACTACTAAAGGAAAGGTTATCAATGATAAAATTACAGAAACTGAGTTAAAACATCTAAATTAACTGCAATTGTACACTTAGAATAAGTTTATCTTCACTAATAACATTTTTTTTCTGATAAGTTGTTTAGGTGTGGCAGGGCAAAACTTGCTGCTTGAGCAAAGCACAGTGAGACAAATAATTAATAACCTTCACATTTTTATAGTAATTTTTAGAAGGTGTCTATATGTAATGTTTAATCACATGGCAGAATAAGCTAAAGCCTATTTTCATCTCATTGATTTTTGTAATGCTGCATACAATAGGTAAATTCTAGAGTATTTAAGGGAAAATTAATAACTTACCTTCCATTTTGTCACAAAAGTTTAGCAGAGAAATACGAAATGCCTCCTTCTTTGGTCTTTTCTCTTGGTGTGTAGCTCCGACCTGCTTCAGTTTGACTGCTTTGCTCTCATCTGACCTGTCTGACTTGTTTCCTCATGGTGAACAGAATGAATGACTAAACATGTGTCATCTGCGATAAAACAGTGTTATTTCATAGGGAAATATGTTTCGATATTAGTTTTACAAGAAAAATAGCATTCATCTCTGTGTTTTATTATTTAAGGTTTGGCTGTTTTCTCTGTATCTGCACTAGTTTGTTCCAGGAGATTCAAATTTCTCCTACAGTCCAACAAAATGCCTCCCAGTTGGGTGGTTCAAAGTGCCTCATATGCATTTAAAGAGACAGCATCCAAACATGTTGCTCTCAGACAGCACCCCAGAAGTGAGGTTTGTAGAGTTACAACAAAAAGGAATTTATATCAAAGCATTGCAGTTCCACTGTATATGAACCAGAACTAAATTATTTAAAAAGTAAGAATTTAAAAGCATAACATGTCTGGTTTAAACCTGACTATGACTATGAAGTGTCTGCAGAATTACAGGAACGCTCTAGAGTCAATGCACAGCTTCAGTTATTACAACTAAAACCTAGAGATCAGGCCCGAAACCTGGGAGTAGTGATGAACTCTGACCTGAGCCTTCAGAGCCACAAAAAGACTGTTTCAAAGTCGGTCTTCTATCACCTGATGAACATCTCCAGGATTAGAGGATTAATGTCAGCAAGATCTAGAGAAACTCATCCATGATTTTGTCTTTAGTCGCATTGATTAATGCAAGAGCGTCTTCACAGGTCTGACTAAAAAAAAAATCAATCCTCCAGCTGCAGCTGATCCAGAACGCTGCTGCTCAGGTTCTCACTAAAACCAGGAAGTTAGACCACATCACCCCAGTTCTAAAGTCTCTCCACTGGCTCCCTGTAGCTCAGGGAATAGATTTAAAATATTGTTGTTAGTTTATAAATCACTGAACGGCTTTAGCACCACAATAAATTAAAGATCTGCTGGTGTTGTACCTAGCCTCCAGACCTCTCAGGTCTTCTGGTTCTGGCTCTGCTCTGCATCCCCAGAACCAGAACCAAACATGAAGACACAGCATTCAGCTTCTATGCACCACAAATCTGGAACAAACCTCACCTGAGTTCCTTTAAATCTAGACTAAAATACCAGCAGTTTAGAGTTGCTTGACCCATCAGAAACAGAACATTGACCAACATATTGGATGTGTATTGATTCCCTCAATGATGGCATTTAACTAAAGACAAAATCTGTTTTCACAATCGTTGACTGCAGAATATGTTTATGATGCTTTCATGTTTTTATGATATTAAGCACTTTGAACGGCTTTGTTGCTGAAATGTCCTATACAAATAAACTTGATTGACCAATAGAAATGGCCTCCTTCCATCACCAATGTACCAAGCCTCTGTAAGATTTTCAGTCTTCAACTGACATGTTTCAACTTCAAGTGAAACCGGTAGGTTCAAGGCCAAGGCGTGTTAGGGTGTTTTGTGTGTTGTCAAGACGACAAAAATGGGAGCGAGATTTACAAGTTAAGTCTTTCCAGCTGTATTTCATGAAGCCAGTTTGCCAAAACCTATATTTAGCTGTTTGTACTGTTTGTACATGAACAAAAGCGTATAACTACTCACCAGTTTGAAACAATGATCCAAGCCTTTTTCACCACTGGGCTTTGTGACCAACGCCCGTCTTCAGATGGTGCAAAATGCCTCCGTACATCTGTGTTCACTGTGTTTTTCTCAAAGTTCTTCATAAACACGATTGGGTTGAAGAAGTATAAAAGAAAACTAACTCAAATACAGAAAATAAAACATTTTCTAGAGTGTTTGGATTATCAAAGTCATCACCTCCGAATGTCTCTTGTATCTTTTCAGGCAAAAGAAGTGAAACGACAGCAAACCGCATTAATTTTATTAATCATTTACATAATGAATAAACAGAGATTTGAGAACATAAACACTCACCTACTAACATAATTTTACTATTGTGAAAAAAAAAATCAATGCTTTGACTTAATATGATTCTTAAAACTCAATTAAAGGTTGATGGGACTTTTAAAAAAGTTATTGTCATGTGACAGTCATACTTTGACTTTATACCAAACACTGAGATGAATAAAAGTACAGTAAGCATTTTTAAAACCTAATATGAAAAAAGAAACATAAACAGATCAATGTAAAAATATGTTTACCAGGTTTAATGAGTTTATACATTAATGATGACATTCAAAAATAATTTTAAATAAAGACTATAGTTGCGATAGAAGGAATACATTTTCATGTCATTCATAATTCTATTCAGTTTTCATGTGTTTCCTTGGAATTAGACATTTATTTGTAGACAGTTGACTTTTAGCCACATGCAACCATTGCAGAGGATGCTTCTCTCTATTTTATTGCTGCACTTTCCTCTCCTGCTACAACAGCTCCTTCTGCCACGGCTCTTCCTTCAGTCGAATCATTTTCCTTTACAGATGCACCAACTCCTGCTGAACCTGCTTGTCTTGCTGCAGCTGCTGCTATGGCGCCTGTTACCCCTACCGCAATCGCCATGTACAGTGGGTCATGTCCCATTAGGTTCTTGCCACCACCTAGGAATGCTTTTAGAAACACCTCTTTGCCGACTCTCACAATGTAATGTGACCACTTCTCCTGCACTGCAGCTTTAGCCTTTTCTTGGATCTCAGCTGGTAAAAGATTGGGAGACTCTTCCTTTAAACGCTGTTGCTCTTCTTCTAAATCTCTGCTCACGGTCTTCAGCACCTCATTGTTGTAGTGCTCTCCACCGTTCTCCTCAATAATCTGGTCTATGGTGTTGAGAAGCTCATTTACCTGGAACTTGTTGCTCCTGTATCCACCTTCAACATGTTTCCAGTGTTTATTATCAATGACATTGCAGTGGTTGCCGCACTTTTTGACGAATTCATTTAAATCTTCACTTTTACTGACAAACTCCTCAATAGTTGTTCCTTCAGGCAGCTGGTCACCATGAGTAAAAAGCACTGTGGTGAACCTTAGAGCTTTTTCTGAGAAATACTCAGTCATCTTATTAATGATCTCCTTCTCCTGCTTTGTGTATTTATCCACTCTAAGTACAATCATAAAAACATGCGGACCAGGAGTACTTTCAATAATACACTTCATGATCTCCTCCTTCATCATTTCCTCAGACCTTATTGTGTCAAAAAAGCCAGGAGTGTCGATGAGTTTTATGCTTCTCCCGTTGACCGTTCTTGACTCTGCTTGACATTTACTTGTTCCAGATGTTGGAGAATCATCTGTTTGACACACATTCTCCCCAAACAAGGTGTTGGCGAGGCTGCTCTTCCCTGCTCCTGTTTTTCCCAACACCACAATTCGTCTTGTGAAATCTGAAAGACAATAACAAGCTTGACAAATGACAATGTCCCTGCTTGATATTTGCAGACATCAACCAAGGGTTTATTTTGATTGCGAGTGCTAAACATCTTGTACCAAACTTTTGGCATTAAATGACAATGTGTTGCTGCATTTGAAAAGAGATCCTCCTTCCTACAGAAATTTGAAATAAAAGCACAGATTTATCATAAATCCTTATCCAGTTGTCAAGATGTTGTCAACCTCCAAATAATCTGTGTCCAATTGAAGACTTTCCTTTGGTTTTTACTACAACCTTATATCACCCTCTCTTAAAAGCCAGGCTTCTATGTGTGTACAACTTGGAGGTCCACAATGTTTTCATCAGGACGTATTGATAAATGACGTTAACATACCATTAGAGAGGGACTTGGAACGAGATCTGGTACTTTTAATGTTCTGCTGGACAAAACTGCCATCTTTCATTGTAGCACTTTGCTGTAAAAAAAACAGAAGTCATATTTAGATAAGTATATCAATAATTATGCAAAGTTACTAGGTTGAGCTGTTGTATCACTGCATCAGCAACTGTTCAAAACAATTTGAAGTTGAAGTTACTGCAGAAGATCTGGACAACATGATTTTAACGTTTGAAATAGAAATAGTAGAAATAGTTTTGCACATCAAACCAAAAACACCAAGCAAACATTGAAGCTTCCAAATGAGAACAGGATTTTGCGATCGACCTTAGAGTGTATGAAACAGTATATGGAAGACCTTATTTAGTTGAAGAAAAGTTGAATGTAAAAATTAACAAGGATACCAAAATCGGGCTTATTACTCAACATTTAAGATTCTGTTTCCCGACCATCCACCATAAAAAACAAAGAAAAATGTCTAAAGACATAAATTAGGATGTAGCACTGACCTCTGCTGGCTGTGATTTCTGAGAGGAGCTGGGAGTCGGTGGACTGTCTGTGGCAGTAAACACCAGAGGACCGTCTGACAGCTCTACCGTGTGCTTATGTTTCTTTAGAACTTCCTGTTGGTCTACAACAAAATGTGTCACAGTAGTTATTCAGAATAGTAAACAAATTGCATTGAACACTTATAGTCACAGGTAGGTGGAAAATGTTCAGACAGCTAAAAAATTCAAGAAATCTCTTATAAAACCACAATACATTTGCTCAGATATTGTGTGTGTGGTTAGACGTCACCACACACCCTGTCAGGACCTCAGAACTCCTGACAGGGAAACCAAAGAGAATGAATAGATTATCTCTGCTCATAAATTGTCATCCATGTAATTTCCTGAATTGAAAAATAAATCTAATGACATAGAAGCCATTCTACAAATATAAAGAGTATATTCAGTGATGATAATCTATATTTTACAATACCTTTTTGCTCTTCGAAAGCTACACAGTAGTAGTTTTCAGTGACAGCTGTCAGCGGTCCGCAGTCTCCTCCACCTGATTTCCGACGATTTTTTAAATAAGTTTGAAGTTTCTTCTTAGTTTTATCTGAGAGAACGCTGTCGCACTTAAGATAAACACGATACTGACCAGTGACCTCCATCATCTTATGGCTGGTGTGATCTAGTTCATAGAGCAGGACTTGAGGGTTGAAATCTTGAGTTACACCTACATTGCTGCTGTAACAGTGCATTGTGTTCTTCCATGACGACACAGTACTTTTAATGTCCTCTGGTCAGGCCAGTTCCCGGGCATGCTTTAAGAATAGCACATGGTGCTGAGATACTGTATTCATAAACATTTACATTAATAAATAGAAAGATAATCCATTTAACTCTGCATACATTTCATAGGTGACTCCTAAAGGCAACTGTCTCACTGGTATGGTTTTAGTTGTATCACGTTATAAAGAAAGAGGCTAAAAATAAAGGAAAGTCACATTTTCAACATCTGTATTTGTGAAAGTAATTCTCAAAACCATATATCAGTTTTCTTCCAACACACAATTAATGTCTTGCGTTATGATTTTCTACCTTAAAAAATATACAATATCAATTGTAGTTTGGTTCTAACATGACAAAAAAAATATGAAAGTAAAACAGCAGGGGTGGGAATTTGTTTCCAAAGCACTTTAATACTAACCTGTGTTGTCAAAGAATAGGAGCTCCACCTTTTCATTCTCTTTAAGGGTGGTGTCCATTTTCTTTCTTTTTTTTTCTTTTGGCGATGTGGTTATTGTTGACAACATGGTCAGGAAGTAATCATGTAGACACTGGAACAACCGTTTCATTTGGATTTAAAGTTTGACTAAATACTAAACTGCAGGAACATTAAATTGCAATAAAAGTTTTTTTTGCAAAGTGTAACATAAACTTAAGTAGCAATTAGACTTTTGTGTCCACGCCTACAGTATCACTGGAGACAGTGTGCGTCTAATTGTTTAAATTAGTGATGAACTTTTAAAGTCACAGTCTAATGTGACTGTTTCACCATGTGCTGTATAAATGAAAGTGTAAAACAATACATACTATGTATTATTCCTATTTTTTTTTTTTTACATTTGAACTAAATAGTTGTCTCTAATTTTAGTTTTAGCAACTCCTGACAGGGAGGAACGTCAACTAGTAAAACATCCAGGCCTGACTAAAGAGTGTTATCATCTGAAGGAACCACACTTGAACTTTAAGGCCAAGATTTGTTTGGCATATAGAACATGACCAAAAAGGAACATCATAACAGTGAAACAGAAAAGTAAAGTTTAGGAATGGAGTAGTCAGATGTCAGAACTAATTCAAGAAAAACATAAGGAAGCTTCTGGATGTCATTATTTAGTGAGCATTTGCAAAATAGTGCACAAATATTTTCAAGACAACCTGTGAGATGCAGACAGAGTGCTATCAAAGAAAAGCTGGAAGCTCTGAAATTGCTCTGTTACTCACCAACACTGTCACAATGAAGCCTTGACTTCATTGTCGTCTCTGTCCTGTAATATATAAACAATTTATAATAACCTGTGTGAATCCTCTGCAAGGTAGTTAGTGGCTGAAATGAATATAAGTACAACTTAGTCTAACATCAATAATTACATAACACATTTGAAGTGGAATTATAAAGTATCATAAAAAGAAAACTATAAAGTTGACCTACATATTTTGAGGTGCTACTTTTACTTCTCACTCTTTTTAGGTTGTAAAAATGGTTCCAAATGTAAACAAATGATTTTCTAGTTTCCACAAGGGGGAGTGGAAGAGCTGCTACTCGACATACAAAAAGTGAAAGTGGTTTAGATCAAGCTGTTCTTGCAGCAGAGAGGCACTCCCATCCTGCACCGTTACACGATCCACTCAGAGATCCACATCAAGCATCAGTGTTGGTAAGTTATGCTCACTTATTTGCAATACTTCACATCAGAGACTACATTTGAAGATTCTTGCCTTAAACTAGTGGCAGATAAATGTGATTAGGTCTTTGTGTGTAAAGAATGAGCAACGTCTCATATAAATACAACTTGTTTTCCAGTGATGCGTGGATTTACAAGTTTTACTTTCTGTTTTCTCTCTTTCAGAGCAATCAGGCTCTGAGGTGCAGAGAACAACAAGCTTTCAAGACAGACAGACATTTTGATTGAAGGTAAGCTCTTATTCTTT
>CAEFZY010039097.1:0-10891 GCA_903066815.1 Brachyrhaphis roseni
TAATAATAATAATAATAATAATAAACAGTACAGATACAATAGGCCTTCGCAGCGCTTTGCTGCTCGGGCCTAAATAATAAAAAGTCTCAATGATTAGAACAAAGAAATGTGGATCCTTGTGATCAAGAAAACCCTCCATATTCTAACCCCACTAACAAATGGTGACCATCCTCACATCAGTGAGGATGTGGTGGAGTTATAATAATAATAATAATAATAATAATAATAATAATAAAAGTGAACGATTGTTTGTATCAAAAACCTTTGGCCAATCTTGTAGATCTCCAGATGACCACGGAGGGGTGCTGTGGTACTGTGATGGATTACCCAGTCATTGATCCTGCTGTCTGTCATTCTGAAGTCCAGTAATAAAACCGAAGGTGAACGAGGATGAGGATGTTCACTTCTCTTCCATCTCAGCGTCTCCCAAATACCAGCAGGTCATGCATGAAAGTTCAGCTGAAAGATGAGAGTCGGCGTCGGTTAAGTGCCAGCAGCATCTCATAGAGACCTTATGAAAGATGAAAGCAGCCCTTTGAATGGCTGCTAAACCCAAACACTGGTCACAAATTCTGATTGAGGGGTTCAACCTGAACTTTACATGCACTTAGATGAAACAGCTCTAAAATGACTCTCATGGAAGATTATGTTATTTTTTTTTTCTTCGTACAACAAATTGTTTGACCCTCTTACAAGACACTGAAACAAGGAATTATTACCTGCGTGTGTTGATTACCTGATAAATAAAGAAGTGAAAAGAAATAAATAGTTTATTCTTACAACAGCAACAGCAGAATTGTTTGAGAGCATGATCATATAGTCATGACTTAAGCTCAGGGTTTAACCTTAATTAGAATCACAGATGCCTTGGAGCTTTTCATCAGCCATTCAGCCAATTTAAGGAGAACAAACAAGCTGCTGGGTAGTTTGGGAACATTGTGTTCACCACACTCAGCATGGAGCAGAGGAAGCTAAAGCTAGAGCTCCAAACAAGAACACAGATCTCTGTGTTAAAGCCAAAGGCTAAAAGTAATCTACAATGAGTGTCATGTTCTGGTAATCACAATCAATCAATCAGTCAATCATGTTTATTTGTATGACTTCAAACAGGACCAATCAATCTATTGATCTCCTGCTCCATTTTTCCCTCATTTGTGAGTTTCTGAGTTACTTCAACTCAAGGACGACTTCCCCGACACAGACAAGGCACTCCACCCTTTTCTGGCTCAAGACCATGATCTCAGATCCCCATCCTGGTCACTTCACACTCTGCTTCAGTAAAAACTACAGATACCAATCTGATCAAGCCAAAACAAATAAATATCACACATACAACAAGCAGATATACGATCCTAAGGGTACCAAGGCTTATCCCATACACCCAGAGCACCTCTCACAGGGTTCCCAGAGGGACATTGTTGCAACTCCTTCTCCAAGTCAAAAGCTACAAATTTTGGTTGAAGATTAGAAAGCAACTGCAGCCGTGCATCACTAGCTGTGCATCATGTAGTACAAAACTACTACAGAACTAGTAGTGTCAGTGGAAGCATCTTCCACTGACACTACAATGCAACCACATGTAGCAAAATGTCTGTTTAAGCTGCTAGGACAAATAATGTGATTAAAACCTAAACATATGTAACAAAAAGCAAAGGAAATTTTTGATATGTACCAAAACCTGTCATTTAGTATGACATCTAAGTTTTGAATTACATGTTAATTTAATTTTAGAACTTTTGTCTATGA
Source organism: Brachyrhaphis roseni (assembly GCA_903066815.1). Classification (NCBI taxonomy): domain Eukaryota; kingdom Metazoa; phylum Chordata; class Actinopteri; order Cyprinodontiformes; family Poeciliidae; genus Brachyrhaphis; species Brachyrhaphis roseni. The sequence continues at coordinate 1,747 of CAEFZY010039097.1, forward strand.
TAAAAAATTACATTAGTCTGCAAATGGATCTTTTGTGAAAAACGGAGGAATGAATATACTGATGCTTGTATGAACACAAAGCTGGCCACAATGTCCTGGGAGAATTTCAGAAAATATAATTGGTAATCAAGAGATTATGTGTTGTTTTTTTAGGAAAAATATCCTTGAGCTTCCATTAAATTTTGCTTGAAGACTGGAAGGCAACTGCAGCTGTGAGTCACTAGCATAGAACCATTTTGGTAAAATGTAACATCCTCAGAAACTGGATGGCATTTAGTAGCAGTTCTTGCAGCTGGGCTTCAAAATTGATGGAGTTGCAGCTGAATAAGAAATGAAAAGAGCTCTGAAAAAGACATCTTAATGGATTTGTGTGCAGATGTTGAGGAATTCATTTGCGGTGCATGTTGTGGACTAGATGTGCAGAAACAAAACCTTTAAACATGTAAATATTAAACAAATCACCGTACAGCAAAGTTTCTGGATTACATTACCAATGACAGTTTAGTCCTTTATCTTAAAGATTTTAATAATTGGAAATATGATTTGAAAAATTTATGAAATTTAATAACGTGTTTTAAAATGTGTCTTTGTAAAACTTTTCTTACCTCGTATGATAGAATAATAATAATAAAAAAAAAACGGGATACATTTAGCTGATTTAATTCCCTTAAACGGTGTTTAACTGTGCCGTATCCTCCACAGGATACAGTTCAGCTGTGCCAATTGGTGGAATCCACTTCATTTGATGGGGAGAAATTTCACACCTAAACAAAATAAACACAGATCATTTAAAACTATAACAGTGCAGGGTCTGAGGCTCGGCTTTCTTTTATTTACTTTTTAACCCTTTTTTTTTTTTTATCTTTATAATGATCCAACATAAAAAACAACCGAAACATACATTTTCCATAAATCCAACATTTGGCAGGTTTCCCCAGGAGAGAATGCTATTTGACAGAAACTCTGCTGCTTGGATTTCTATGTGACTGGGCATGACAATCTGAGGAAAAAGTCTCTCTTGAGGCCCGCTGAGTTATTTATAGATTCAGAAGGTGTTTTGGATTGTAGGTTTTCTGATGTCAAACACAGAAATTAAAAAAAAGCAACAACAAAAAAAGAAGATATTACCATTTGGATGTTTGGCTGTTTGGAAACAAGATTAGGGAGAAAATAAGCCTCAAAGATTCAAATAAATTGCCCCTAAACCTAAACAGCCACAACAATCCTTTGCAATGCTTCCTTCCCCCATTTGAAATCTGGGATGCTGATCCAACCCGAGATGAATGGAAGATAATGTCAACTACAACATTAGACAATGTTTTCTTTTAGCCCAAAGAATTACATAAATAATTATTTTATTTTAGGTATCACAGCTACTAGATGCAGTTAGGCAGCACTGTTCAGTCCTGCCTACTTTCCATCGTATCGTGCAGGGCCAGGCTGCGGAGGCCCTGATCTGTGTGCTGATGCCATACTATGTACCATGATTGCTTTCTAAAAACAATTGAAGTTCTGAAACTTGACTATGAGGAACTGAAAAGTTCTCCTGCAGCCATGAATGCCTCTGATCACGTAAATAATTCTGCCATGTTTTCTGAAGTAAGGATGTACGCCTGTTAGCTTCAGGATGTCCAATTATTACTGGAAATAAATTTATAGTTTGATTCAGTCGGTAGCTGATATTTGTATTTATCCCCTTCTCTTTTCTTTGGTTTTGAGAAATAAATGAATCTCCGGGGTTCCTTTTCCATGTAACAGATCATTACTCTGGTAAGGAAACAAATTCCGGTCAGATTGGCAAATAAATTGCTTAATTAATGATTAAATAAGTGAGACTGATATATTTAAGTGAGCTCTTATTCTATGCATCTGTCTTTGTTCTGGAATTCTTCCAGTTCAGGTTTATCCTCTTACACTGGCTTAGTTCCTGACCAAAAGTAAAATGCAAATCTTCTTCTAGCTTGTGTGCCTGTTCACCTGTGTGCTCCAATGTTGCTGTCCTGTCTGCCCATCCGTCACTCTGCAGCGATGGGTGTCGAGGTGAGGCGTCAGTTCAGGTCTGCAGGGAGCTGCATGTAAATCAGCCGGAGTCTTGGGGTGGCAGTTATAGACGTTTCCACCCCAGAGGTCAGCCAAGTGTTAACCTTCCAAAGTGCGAGTGGACACGTGTGTGTCTCGTATGCACAACGCAGCCGAGACACACTTAAATACCTGCTGGCAGAGGATAAAGGTTTCCTTGGTTTCTGTTTATTTTTGCTGTGAAAAATGCAGTGAACTCTTGAGGTAGTTCATTACCATACAATTAAGTCTAATTTTTAATGCTAGAAAAATCATTCATTTACCAGAGAGAAATGTCTATGGGACACAGAGACGGTTATGGTTCTATGATGAACTCAGATATTCTATATTCCTTCCATATTCCCACACTGGATCAGAAGTTTCTCTATGTAGACTCTATCAACTTCCAGATACAAAAATATGGCTGATATTTTTCATCTATGAGCCGGATTTATAATCTGAGGTAACTCTCTTTTAGCTTCATTAAAATGCATCTTGACAGTGCAAAAAGAAGAGGAAAATGTTGAGACTTTAAGTTACATTTCTAATACACATTGAACATTTTCACATTGTGTCATTTTAACCATCATGATGACACTGGTTGTCCTCCTGTACCCACTCAACTACATGGAAGAGTTCTGAGGGAATCAATTAAGGAATTAAAACCAAAAATGTGATTGTATTTTGGAAAAATATTATATTATAGGCAAACAAGGAGGATGAATGAATGAGAAATGAGAACTAGCTCTGTACTCACATACCGCCTTATCAAGTCCAGAGGACCCAAAGTTCTTCACACTGCAGTCATTCACACAATTATTTTTCTGCCATGAAACAAAACGCACTACTGTTGGCTTAAATATAATCTAAACAATATGTTAAAGTGTTTGATTGTAATGTTACAAAAAGCTCAAGGGGTCTGAAAACATTGGCATATTTTATACAATTTGATCAAAATGGTTTCGAAGACTACATGGAATGCTGACTTTCATCATCTCCACTTCAGTGGAATATCCTCCTCTCCTCCTATGCAGACTGACAGGGAAGTGAATGAGTGAGAGTGATGCTGTTATGCTGATTGACAGTGGCAGGTCTGGTTCTCTACACTGCTTTGATTGCTCACAGTGACTGGCCTTGTGCCACCCCGGAGCTCAGTGACTCATTCAAAGTGGAGTCGCTGCTGGAAGCTGTCTGTGGATTCTTGCAGCAGACAGTGTCACATGGTGCTGCGGGGATGTTGCAGCATTCTCAGTGGAGTCTCTGCAAAGTTCCTCAAGATTTTAGACAGGTAGTGGCTAGAGCTTATACACCAGGAACCTTTCTGTGGGTTTGATCAGAACTATGAAACACACACTGGTAACTGGCATCTTATTAACCATTTACTATTAATAATGTAAGATCTTTTGCAAGGAACTCTCACTGTAATAACAAAAACAACAATCTAACAATCAGGTTTTTGAACTGTGAGAGGAAGCCACAAAGAAAGACCACAGACCAGGATTTGAACCCAAAACCTTTTTGCTTATACCAAATATAATCAAAAGATTTTACTTTTAAAATTTATGTTTGTTTACCCTGTAAAGTTGATAATTATCTATTTCTGTTGGTCAGCAGCACTGAGATGCTTACCCTGCCCTCCCACCATGTGATCTATGTTCTACCATAACGATCCAAATTGGGCGGGCGGAGGGGGTTTTAGAAGGAGGGCCATGTCTAAACAAGAAACACGGTTCAGGTGGACGGTCCAGAAGATTTCCATTGGAAGAGCTGAGGTGGCTGAGGAGTCATGACAGAGCAGAGGACAGACGAACCTGGGATATGAGCGGTCAGACAGTTTGGAGAACCCAGGAGAACCTACAAATGCATCAGTGCTTATTCTGAAACAACTCTGGGACAAACTCCCACATCCCCGAGACACCAGTGAGATGTGACATGTTATAGAAAACAAGATTTCAATATGATTAGGATGGAGAAAAACATAATAACAAGACAACCAGCAAAGCCAAAATGACCAAAGAAAATGAAACAGGTCATATTAACAATACGACAAGACAAGACAAGAAGGAATAAACAAGAGGAGAAGATGAAAAGTTAAAAGTGTATGGAGAGATCAGAACAACCAAAGAAAACACAGACAACACACAGCTGACTCTGTTTCACTCTTAGCCATCCTCCTCATTCTTTTTGCCAATCTGCTCTTTTCTGTTGGTTTGTCGTCCTAACAAACCCTCATTTGCTGCTTCCTCCCTGGGGACGGCAGTCGGCTCATGTTTGAATAATAGCAGATAAAGGATGGGTCACCAGATTTGTGTGGGTTTATGCATTCATGTGCGCTCAGCAGTCTTTTTTGCACCTTTCCACATGCATACATTTTTGTGGAGGAACAGGCTGGAGTCTCTCCAGTGTATCTGGAGCTGGACATATGTTGGTGTGTTGAGGCTTCTTGTCACTTACAAACACTCCAACAAATCCATGAGGCAGAAACACTGCAGATAGAGTTCAAAGGGATTCATCCAGCATGTGACAGATACAGAAAATGGATTTCAGCGCCTGTCAAAACAAACAATACTTTTCTGCTTGAGGCTCAGAGAGAGACAGCTGGAGGGGGGCTGGAGGTAGATGAAGGATAGTTCTGAGCTACCTCACCTTAAACTTCAGTTCTGCTCTCTACATGTACGGTTCCTGGGCAGGTCCAAAGAGATGATCGGCTGGACAAATATAAACACATGCTATTAGTTTATAAAACTGTGATTCTAATCCAGGAGTATGTTTGTTGCAGAATCCTAAATCCCACTGAAGCTCCTGGAACAGAGCAGGTGGATTCGGACAGGGACAGGCCTGTCTTACAAACATGAATGTCATCGCAGTGTCAGGCAGAAAAGTCTTAAGCAATAAAATCTTAAAAAGTAAGGTTTTGGCTTGTCTCTATTGTGCTGCCAAAGTGAGAATGTGTTGCACCTTCCTGTGTACGGTGCTGCCATGGAGTATGATAACACCAGAACCACAAAAAGTCGAAATAAGAATCCTACTTGATTGGTCGTCTATGTTCTGGAGCCTGTCTGCAGGACGCATTGAGTGAGAATATAATTTTCATATCAATCTAAAATCTATCAGTAATTTATTTTGATCTAATCTTTCATTAATTCAGTCAGCATTAATTGCATACGTTACAGAAAGAAAATAGATAAATATGCAATAAAATATACAAATCTTCTTAGAATTGCAGCATTGACACTTCAATTAAAATTGGATCAGGCCACTTATAGACTGTCTTATTTAATATCTTATTAATCCCATTCATATAGCTTATGGTTAAATAAGTCAAAAAACATGATAGAAGCTGATACTAAAACTAAACTTATTTCCAAAATGAATAAGAAGAAGAGGAAATGAAAGTTCTGGGCATGTTCTACTGATTTAACTTCACCACATAACAAATAATATATTTTTCTCTCAGAAATTTAAACTCTAAAGTTTTAGACTTTAACTTTCCCAACTCCAAACTCTAAAGTTTTACAGTTTAGAATTCCAAAATACTTGTCTGGAGCTTAAGGAAAATGTTTGCCAGCAAAAGAGAAATGACCTTCAGATGAATGATGTTGGGCTCATCAGCTCCAGACAACATCAACCACTACAAACATGCAGGAAATGTGGAACTTCAGACCACTTCAGTTCCCACACACTAATCTATGATCATCGTGACGGGAAGCATTTCAACACACACCACTGGTGTTTTTAATGAAAAGTCGTTCTCACTGGATATCAGCTTCTTTTCTATCCCTGTCGGTTTCCTCACTTGGAGTTTAGAACTGATTTCTTGAAGAGTTAAAAAGTCATCCTGCTGACCTTTTAGCAGGATGAAGGTCAAAGAAATGAAGATGGAGCTTTGAAGATGAACCTGTGAACAAGAACTATTATGCAAACTGATCCTGAAACCGGGCTGCACAGTGGTGCAGTTGGTAGCACTGTTGCCCTGCAGCAAGAAGGTTCTGGGTTTGATTCCCGGCCCGGGGTCTTTCTGCACGGAGTTTGCATGTTTTCCCTGTGCATGGTGGGTTCTCTCCAGGTACTCCGGCTTCCTCCCACAGTCCAGAAACATGACTATCAGGTTAATTGGTCTTTCTAAATTGTCCCTAGGTATGAGTGTGTGTGTGCATGGTTGTTTGTCCTGTTTGTCTCTGTGTTGCCCTGTGACAGACTGGCAACCTGTCCAGGGTGACCCCGCCTCTCGCCCGGAACGTAGCTGGAGATAGACACCAGCACCTCCCGACGGATGGATGGATGGATCCTGAAACCAGGAGACCAGACTTGTCTTCAGTTCCTACTGAGTTCATGACTCTGACTTTCTTCTTGGTTAGCATTAGCCAACATCCAGAAGGCTGCAACCAGGGAGATTTAGAAAAGTGTCACAGGCTGCATTAGACAGACGTTAATAAAGCCACATATTTGTATTGTGCAGTTTGAAAACAGAGACATTATAGAACAAACTGAGGTCTCACTGGTTGGAGGTCAGAGGACTCTACTCTATTCAAGGTATTCAAGGTTTTATCTCTTTAAAAGAGATAAAAACAAGCATGCATTCATTCATTTAAAACCATCAAATTCACATTTTCATGAATGAGACCAACACAATGCTGACATGAGATGACTGCAGAAAAAACTGAAGGTTTAAAAACATTATAGTAAATAATAAAAAATTATAATAGTCCAGCTAAGAAGCAACAAATGCATAAGGAGGTTTCCCTGCATTAATCTGAGAGGATATTTATACATAATTTACATGGTGGAAAGAAGGACGTCATAGGAAGCTTTAATACTGGATTTCAACATGACAGAAACATCAAGGCACTGTCAGAAATTAAATAAGGCTAAACTTTTCCTTTTTTAGGTCAGTTAGAATTGTCAAAATAATTTTTACTTGCTAAATTCCTCAACAATGAGAGAAATCAATTTTTGTACGACGTCAGTATATTTTCTTTATAGTATTCATAAAGGAATTTTAGCTCCTTCATCATGACAGAACCACGTCAGATTTGTAAGCCTGTTCAGCTCTGCCCACAAATTTTTACAGGGCCTGAGGTTTGGGCTTTATGCTGGACGCTTCTAAAACACTCTTGTGTTTCTGTCCGTTGGTACGTAATGTTCTGGCATCCTCAGGTCAGTGTCTATGTGGAAGATCCAATAGTGCTCAAGCTTCAACTTCCAGGCTGATGTATCGACCAGCTTCAGGTTTGTCAGCCTCTTATTTTTGCTCCAAATGCACAGATGGTTATTATTCCCAAACCCTTTAATTTTAGACTAATTATACTTCAGGAAAATGTCCATAAAAATGTTATTAAATACATTTCAAAATTCTAAAAAAATATAATTTTCTGTAATTTTTGTAATGTCAACTGTCTCGTTGGTTTGGTATGATTTATTATCAGAGCATGAGTCTTTCAGTACAGTGTCTGTAAATATCTATTTTCAAACAGTAATGAGTGAAGGACAAAACCCTGTGGAACGCCTCTGTTAACCTTGACCTGCATGGAAGATTTAATGTCAAAATGAACAAACTTGGATCTGTTAGATGTGATTTCAACCAGATCACTCCCTGTTGGATTCTCTTCATCCTTTTTTTTGATTCAACCTGAGACACTAAAATAAATAAGTTTTTTTTTTTTCTGCCCTCTGTGTTGTTATCCAGGTTCCATTGTAGCTGTGACTGACATTTTGTTCTGGTCACTTTCACTCAGACCAACATGGATGCTTGGTCCAGGTCAAGTTCTCTTTTTATTCAGCTATTGTTTTCTACTTGAGTATTGCTTTATAAAACAGGAATATGTGTCAAAAGCCAGCCATTACACACCCTAAGAGAACATAAAGAAAGCAATAAGTGTGTGATAATGTGTGTAAGCAGACAAAAAATGGTAACTTTTAGCTGCCATACATGTGTGTATCCAGCTAAGTCACAACTGTATTTGTGTAAAGAGTCTCACTGGGCAAATTGCAGTTTAAAAAGGACAAGGGCATAGCTGTGATGATGTGTGTGTGGTGGTACACAGTTGTTTGTGTATATGTGTGTGTGCTGCTCTCAGGGCAGGAGGCCCGTGATTGATGCTGGCAGGTGTTCGTCCCCTTACACGCTCACTGACATCTCATTCCTATCCGAGTCACTCAAAACCGAGGCCTGCGGGAAGCCGCCGATCGCAGGCTGAATGCTAACCAAGACAGACCTGCACGCCTGCTCCACTATCTGATAAGAGCACATGCTGATGTGACAGAGAAGGATCAGAGCTGGCATGTTCTCACCTCAGCTCCTCTGCAGTCACTGGCCAGCGGAGAGCCCAGATAAAGGGAACAAGGCGGGGGGACATGGAGAGGTGGCAGATGATGAAGTCAGCAGGCAGTCGAGTGTAAATTTGGATCAGGAGACAGAGAGTTAAGACAGACAACATCACTGTTGGGAAAATGTAAAGCTGAAAAAAAATTCACATACAAAGACAAACCGTTTACAAAAACACCCGCTAACAACTTCTATGCTTTCCCACTTCTTTCCACTGACTGTTGACAATTGATGGTCCATAATATTTAATGTTCAAAAGTAAACCAGAAAGTGTTTTTCCACTTCTTGATTCTCAAGAACTAGTTCCAAGTTGAGTTTGGACATGTTAAATGAAGAATTATTTGATTTGTGCTCACCACCTGACCACTAAACAACGGTCACAGCTCCAACAAGCAGAAGAAGAAAATGGATTAAAATGAAAAGAATGTAAACATCCTGGTTCTCCTGTGAAATGCCTCGGAGCGTCAGTCAGTCACTCTCTAAGAGAAGCCGCTATGGAAATAAGTGTTGACTAATGTTTGTGTCTAAAGTAGGTGAAACTGGAAAAACTGACATTTATTCAATACAAAGAAGACTAGTAAGATGAATTAACTGTTGAAACTTGAAGGGGACATATGATACAAAATCATGTCTTTTAGCCAGTAAATACATTTTGTTGAGTAAAAAATATGTTTAACCCTCTCAGGCTCAAATTAAGTTGTAGTTGCAGGAAAAATCTGATATTTGGAGAAAATGATCATATGGGGTAGTAATATACAATTC
>CAEFZY010039101.1:0-11356 GCA_903066815.1 Brachyrhaphis roseni
GCCAATGACACAGTGGTTTCCTTGCAGCATCAGATGGTTCATCGTCATGATGAAGATGATTTTGCTACTGAAGGTTCAGCTCTTTTTGAACCACGAAAGAAAGTGATCAGTCAGAAAGTCCAGATACTTTGCTGAGGTCATTTTCACACCTTCATGGACTCTGAAGGGGTCGACCAGCTCTCTCTCTCTCTCTGTCTCTCTCTCCACATGATTTGGGCCCACAGCATGACTCCACCACCTCCTTGCTGACGTTACAGCCATGTTGGGACGCGGTGGCCGTCCACCAATCATCCACTGCTTCGTCCATCTGGACCATCCAGGGTTGCACAGCAGTCATCAGTGAACAAGTCTGTCTGAAAATGGATCTTCATGTCCGGCTGGGTCCACTGGACCGGTTCTGCTTGTGAGCTGGTCAGGGGCCGAATAGTCAGTTCCTGCACCACGAGCCTCTGGATGATCCTCCACCTGGAGGCTCCAGCAGCTTCTAATAACTGTTTGTTGCTTTATGAGGACATTTTAACAGCTGTTCTCTTCCTCGTTATGCCTTTATTTGTACAAACCATCTTTGTTCTGAATCAGCCACAAATCTCTTCACAGTACGATGATAATGCTTCATCCATCCATCCATCCATCCATCCATCCATCCATTTTCTGTGCACCCTTGTCCCTAATGGGGTCGGGAGGTGCTGGTGCCTCTCCAGCTACGTTCCGGGCGAGAGGCGGGGTCACCCTGGACAGGTCGCCAGTCAGTCGCAGACACCTTGTCATACAGCACTACACTATCTAATGATCATCAGCAGAGATCCTTTCTCTTTCCCATATTGCTTGAAACCTGTGGCCTGCTTAATAATGTGGAACATCCTTCTTAAGTAGATTACCTTTAATTGAGCTCACCAGACAAACTAATCAACCAGTTCTCTGAAATTAATTATAGTGATTCAAAGAGCCCTGACACACAATACCATCTATAAATTTAATAACACAACAAAAAATTTTATCTTTATGACACTTAAATCCAATTTGCATAATAATTTGGAACACGGTGTATTGATTCTAGTTAACTACATTTATTCCTTGTCTCTAGTTATTCTATATTACTCCAGTTTAATTATGTTTCTTAGGTCTAGTTATCCTGTTCCACTTTCTCTCTCTCTCTCCTCTCCCTTGGAGCCCGTTTCCAATCAACTGTCCGTTTCCTTGTTTGGTAACAAATCTCCCCAGGATTTATAAAACTCTTTCTCAGTTCCTCCTTGCTGGTTCCTCCTGTTTAATCCCGTTAGATCCTGTTCCCCCGTCATGCTCCTTCTGCTTTTGTTTGTTCCTGATGTGTTTTGTTCTCCTCTGGCTCCCTGTGCTTCCAGGCTTCTTTTATTAATTAAATCTTCAGATCGACTCGCTGCCTCAGCTTATCTGGGTCCAGTTAACAAACACACAACATGACAGCATCTAGTTTTCAATCTATTTTTCAGGTTGTTTGAACAAATTATAAAAACAAAATTTGGGTCCCTTTCTTTCAAAATGTTTTTTATATTTAGCCAAGTTTAATCAATTAAATAAAAGCTGATTTAGGTGCAGCCATGTTGGCTTTCCAGCACAAATCCCTGGATAGACATGGTTCTACTTATTATAAAAGCTTTGTTGTAAAGAGACAAATACTTTGTGTTGTCCTTAACATTTTCCATTGTAAGAAAATTATGTTGGGAATAATAAAAAGTCAATCTTGAACTGCCAAAAAACCAGTCCAAGGACCACACATGGCCCCTGGGCCACACCTTTGACACCCTGGTTTAGGATACGATCATTCCAACAAACTTTGAAGATGAAGATAACCATGCAGGTGATCGTTGTGAGTAGATGAACAGGGTATAGAGAATTTTAGCTAACACAGTTTCATTTGGATGCCACTGAGAACAGAGTCTGAGTCGCTTCAGGACAGTTAATGTTGTGATATTTTGGGTTCTGACCTGTGGAGGGACGTCCTTCCTTGGGAATGACGCTGCCGTTGGTGCCCTCTTGTGGTTCAACGAGGTTGTAGACAAAGTTCAAGGAACTCCTACCTAATGCATTCACACAAAAAGAAAAAAAACCTCAGATTTGGAAAAAAGAAAGATTTAAAGCGTCTGAGCAGACCTTTATTTCTTCACCTGTGACCTTGACTGTGTAGGCGGTGTTGGAGATGAGTGTGATCATCCACTGCCCTGCCTGGTTCTCAGGGTTCAGGCTTACAACCCACAGGTTTTCTAGTGTATAAATAAATGCCAGGGAGCCTGTGGACTCAACGGAGCTCTGAGAAACTCCTGGAAGTTACAATAAATGTTAACAAATGTAGCTGTTTATATAAGCAAAAGAAGAGAATAAGTCAGTACTGCCTGAAAAGGTTAGTTGTAATTTAGTTCTCTCTTATTTCAAGTGTGCTAAGATATTTTGGTAACACTTTATTAAAAGGCCTGAAGACTGATAACATCTGAAGATGAAGGGATTTTAAAAGTTAAAAGTTGACTCAAGTAAAGAGTAACTGACCCAATTATCAATCATCTAATATTTAAAAATTACACCATCAGTACCAGAAAGACCAAAAGGACTCATATAAATATCATAATTACAAAATGAAAAATCAGGCAAAGAACATTTTTCTGAATCAGTTTCTTTCAATAAAAAACTTTAACAGAAACTGCAGGTGTGTGTCTGTCAGGTGGATTTTTGTTTGTTTTCATGCAGTGGGAAGAAAATCCAGAAATTTTACTGAAGTATGAGGAAAAAATACTTCAGAATAAAATTACTCAAGAAAACGTAAAAACTAGTTACTATCCAGCTCTGACAGAGATGCACATCCCTTCAAATAAAGATAAAAACACTTGGTAAGACTTTATGTTATTACAACAGGTCACCAACAGATGGAGCCATACTAGGTTAAAAGCAGATCGTATTGAACTGAACCTGCTGAGTTTGTTAGTGTGAAGGTGAGAGATGAGTCTCCAGTGATGTAAATCAGTATGTTGCTCAGAGTCGTGTCAACAAGGAAGGGGAAATTTCTCGAAGTGCCGGGATCCACCACCGCCTGGAGAACAGTGACCTGGAAGAGAACGGGAAGGAAAACTGCTGCGCCGATGAAAAACAGAGAGGCAAACGACATGGAGACTTGTTGGTTTCTCCACATCCAAGGTTCAGACTCAGTGTCTCACCACGGCTCCGATTGATAATGGGTCTATAATAGCATTTGCCGGAAAAATCTGGGACTTGCTGATTTCAATGGCCAGACCTCCAGCCGCCTGGGCCAGATCCAGATACAGCTGGTTGGAAGGAATTATAGCTCTTCTGCGACGTCTGAAGTTGTTAACATTGGTCAAGATGGGAAAGACCTGGAAGAAGAGAAGGATTAATAAACACCAGCCATAAGTCATGTGTGCATTTTAAACAAAGTGAAGCATAAAGAAAGAAACAAATAATTTCCTGATCTCAAACTGAGATCTATCAGTCTGGATTACGGATCAATTTCTAAGACTTTCCTGGAACAACATCTCAATGTCTGCAGGCCTCACTGCCACTGCTGACCCCAAACAACCCAAAACTGACAAACATGCATCCTGATGATCCTCAACACTTTTGGGACAAAGTGGACCTTTCTGGAAAGTGAGTGTCTCACTACATCTGATGGGAAAAATGTGGGATGTTTCCCTCCTGATAGTCCAGTTGACTCGGTTCTACTAGAGCCAGAACTTCATCATCTGCTCCACCTCCAGCTGCTGTAGTTCTCTGTCTCTCTGCTCTGAGTCAAACCAACTTGTTTCCCTCCTGGCCTGTGGGGGCGCTGCACCAAGAACCACTGAAGAAGACACTAATTGCAACTTCTTTCTTCACCAAATGAAAACTAAAATGGAGGCATCAGATTTTAGTGGTTGGAGGATTTCTCTTTAGTCTTTGGCTAAAAACCAAGCCCCATTTCTCCTGCTAGCGCTAGGCTAGCACACTTGTATTGTTTGTTTTTACCCAGAATGCCCTCTGCTGTAGCCTACTTCCTGCTTTTGCAGCTGTCTCCAGTCTGCTTGGCATTCAAATCAAACCAGAGTTCACGTCAACAGAACTCGAGGTTTGGAGGACCAGAGTTAGCTTAGCATTCACACCTCAACAGATGTTGACTAGGGGCCTACTCAAAGTTTAAACTCTGATCAGGATTCTGTGGAATGACTTCAAATGGGTCACTCATGCTAAAAAAGAAATGTGTTTGAATTAAATCAATTCTGCAAACCAGAGTGGGTCAAAGCTCCTCCACTGAGACGTTGAAGACTCACTACCAGGTATTAGCTGCTGTTGCTACGTAACGTTTAGCAACAGCAGCTAATACCTGAACAGGTTCAGGTGGAGCTGGGTGATACGGACAAAAAAATATCTCAGTACTTTTTCTGTATTAAGTAGTTTTGATAATTATGCCAATTTGGTTTAAATTTCAATAAAACTTAAACAACAAATTCACATAAGTATTCCAACACAAATAACAGAAATGATCTTAAATTAAACTTGCTTAAGAGTTGTAAGAACTGGAAAACTGGAAAATAATGCAAATAAAGTTCATACTGCCCATCAGGCCTCATCTGTTGTCTGCCATTAAAGTCATTCATCTGTATTTTACCTTGGACTTCGTGGTCTCTATCAGAGCGGTCACAGCGTTTTTCAGAGACGCGTCTTTGGCTTCAGCATCAGTGAACAAATAAATACAGGAAGAAGGAGGAGCTGCTGTCAGGGCAAGCTGTCAGAGAAAAACAAGAATCATCATTTACAGCAGAGGTAGAGTACCGAAATATTACACTGCAGTCGCAGTAGCACAAATGTTTACCCAAGTAAAAGTAAGAAAAGTATTACTTTCAGTTACTGAGTAACTGATCCAATTATCATTAATATTTAAAAATTACACCATCAGATGGACCAAAGCATAAGTGGAAATTTAGGTATTTTAAAGACCAAAATGTCAGTAATTCATTTAAATAGCAAAAAATTAAATAAAGAAGATTAAACTTTTTCAAACTCACTTTCTGTCAATAAAAAACTTCATATTTACTGTTTTCCCTTCAGTCTGTTTTATTTTCCAGAACTTCTCCTGCCTTCGAAAAGATTCTCTTATTTAGGAAAGATCTGAATAATTCAATTACTTTCTAACGAGTTCTTGCTAACATTTATTATCTTAAGTGACTCAAGTAATGAAAGTATCAGTATTAAAGTATCAATCCACACATCACTACCAAGGATCAAATCTCATTGATTTGATGGTGATCCAGAACTCACGAGTCGGAACCCAGACAGACCGTTAAACCAAGAACTTCACTGTTTGGCTGAGTGAAAACATTTTGGCTCCGTGTGCAGTTAGGTTTTGATGAAGGTTGTTAAAATCCCGTGTTGACTCACTCTCAGTCCAGACATGCTCATCGCCAGGGCGTCTCCACCTCCACTAGGAGTCAGGCTGTTTATCTTACTGATCATTTCATCTGCATCAGTTGTCCTCGTCACTGGGCCAAATGCTGCAGAGAGGGCAGAACTGTGAACAACCCAAAATGGAGCTGATTTATTTATGTTTTAGTTATAATTTCTGTGATTATATTAACAGAAACACACAATTTCATTATAAAATTGTGATTTTTAATTTTACAATAACATATTTGATCAGGTAGAAATCATTTTTTACGTGGGCCAAAAGAAAAAACAAATTGCTCTTGGGGTCCCCCTAGTGGCCGGTGATCTGAACTGCCGTGCAATGTGCAAACCGCATCCAAACAATAATAATTCAACTTCATTGTCATTGCACTGTCACAAGTACAAGCAACGAAATGCAGTGTGGTCGGAGCCGGGAATCGAACCGGGTCGCCCTGCTGCCAGCCGGGAGCATTAACCTCTCGACTATCACCAATAGAAGAGAAATTAGCAAACCAATGTCCCAAAAAGGAAAGACTATCAGAGATGCAACAAGTTTATAGCAGGTGTGTGAATTATCTAATCATCTGACTGTTGATTACAGCCATTCACATTATTGTCAGAAATAGAGGGGACTTGAACGCAAACCTGGGAATAAATTTAAATGGTTATTTTTCTTCTGCTGGTTGGATACCTGTATCATTGAAAGGGACCAAAATGTATTCGAAGGGCTCAATCGGTGTTCCTCTTCTTTCATTTATGACCATAGGTGTGAGTAGTTTGATATGAATTATGTCCTGACCCATACTACCCCTGGTGTCCACAACAAAAACCAGCGCAGGTGCTTGTGAGACGTCCATCAGTCTGTGGGGACACAGGAACCAGTCAGGTTTCACATGTGGACACTGGGACGCTGCAGGCTTCGCTGCGTTTCCTACCTCAGGAATGTTCTGTTTCCGATAGCGACTCTAATGTCCTCCAACAGGTCCACCGTGGCGTCCACTGCCAGGTCCGCCGCTGTTCGGTGCAGCTGCCCGTGAGAAGACGAGTCCGTGTCCTTATTGATACCGCCGGTTGGCTCGGTTCTGCTCGTCTGGTCATAGATGCCACCGTGGCTGCACTTACCTTTAAAAAATACACATAGATCAATAATCCCTGGATAACTTTTGGCAGAGCTGGAATTAAACAGCCTGTTTACTTGGTGAAGGTGAAATGTCTAAAACGGTCTGCGTAAATAAGATGTGAAATGTGAGATGTGACGAGGGTGGACATGTGTGTGTGTTGATGTAAAATTGTTATTGAAAATAAAAAGTAAAAAAAAAAAAATACACATAGATTCAGATCAGTAAGAGTTACGAAGAATCTGGTGAAACGAGGCGACCATCAGCCAAATGATCACCACCAGCAGGAAATGAGGGTCAAGTCGGACAACGGGACAGATATGTGTACGTGCATGGGTGGGTGTGTGCGTGTGTGTGGGGGGGTGTGTGTGTGTGTGTGTGCGGGTGTGTGTGGGGTGTTTCTTCCACTCCACGTCTCAGTTATGCCCCTTACAGTTATAATACTTGCAAATGTTCAGGGTCGGTGCAGTTATACCCCTCTGGACACTAAACAGAAGAATCAGTTTTTTTTCCAGAGGAATTAAAGTTTCTACCTGCAGGTTTTGCTGGAGACTTGGTGCTGTAGTAGCCTGAGGTGAGAAGTCCCTGCTCCAGGACTGCAGGCAGTAAGTTGTCTTTGCAGCTCAGCCCAGCACAGCTCCTACAGGTTGGAACATCAGGACCTGATGCATTCAGAAAGCTGGTTATTTATCATGTTCTTTACTTTAATTGAAGAGTTGTTGAACCTCCAGGTCTGTTGCTTTAGATTCCCTGCAGCGTTTTACCTGCCAGGTTCTCCAGAGGCTGATCTGGTCTGATCAGAGCGCTGTGTGCTGCAGTTCTTCCCAACTCTACCCAGTTACTGTGGCTGTAAAAATCCTAAAAATAAAAAACAAATAAAATATTAACAATGTTTTTTTAAAGTATCTTGGTTCCAAAGAACGAGGATTCTGTTGTTCCCAAGCCTCACCTGGAGGGTGTGACAGATTCTTCCTAGAATGTTTCTGGCTGACTGAAAGTTTTGCTTCTTCACAGAAGCATTTAAAGCTGACAATCCTGAAGGATCGACAAAAGATTCATGAAAAACTAAAGGAAAGACGTAGAACAGATGCAACATCACTGAAGCCATTTGGCGTCACGAACTGGATTAAGTTTGTCAGTGAAGCAGCTGCAGTTCTGTCGGCCTCAATGTGAGCATTTATCGTTGCTTCTTTCACACTGCTAATAACACAGATGACTTACACTGAAATATTTCCAACCCTTGTTTCTGAATTTGATGACTCACATTTCTCTGATTAAGTCTGTGCTGCAGTTCTACCTTGAGTGATGAGGTTCCTGCCGGTGAGGAAGGCCTCGCTGTGGAAGTGGAAGGCCGGGTCTGGTGTCAGCAGGGCGTCGCTGCTGTGGTGAACGCTGTTGATCACAGCTTGGAACATCTCGCTGGAGACGGGGAAGCCGGCCAGCGGGACAGAGCAGGCCTTTTGCACTTTGTTAACCGACAGTGTGCCGGTTATCTGGGGGCAAAAGTAAAACTCAGATCATGTTGAGGATGTTTGAGCAGCAGAAGACCACTTCCAGGTCAGTCACCTCCAAAGTGAAGCTTCTGCCCTCTGCAGCAGCAACGTCCCGGCAAACCTCGGCTGTTTTCCTCAGAATCGCGATCTGGGTGATGTCACGATGACTCAGCGTCGAGAAGAAGAAGGAGTTCGGCATGAAGCTCTGAGCGAAACCTGGGAGGGTGAGAAGCAACGCTGCCAGGAGGCGAAGAGAAGCTCCGACTGCCATGGTGGAGCTGCAAGGACCACAACGGTCAAACTTTCTCTGTTCCAGCTGCTGCAGCTGCTCTGCAGAACTGGATGCAGTTTGGATCTGAGGAACAACAGAGTTTCACTTCAGGCTCTTATTTAAATACTGAATATTTACAGTTAACCACAAAAATATCAACAGAAATGCTTAAAGTTGCAGGTTGTAACTTTTATGAAAATATATTTTGGAAACTGTCACCATGTTGAAACATTGAGCTCCTCTGCCTTCTCTAGAAACAACCAATCAGAGCCAGGAGGCGGGGCTTAGCGCTGACAATCACAACAGGCTATGCAGCTAGCATGTTCAGGCTAGTTAGCATAGCCACTGATGGCAGTGGATAAACGGTAAGTTGATTCTCATGTTTAGCAGCGCATGCATGAGGTTGATTTTTCTTTTTTCACAGATTATCTGTCTCAACAGGACATGGAGAGCTTAATCAGTTAATAAAAAATTATTTTTTCAATATTTAGAATTTTTAAATAAATATTTGCAGAATATTGTCACCTTACAAACCCATCATTTGTGTTTAATACATTAAAAATCATATTTAATCATAATAAAGCTACGAACACTAGAAAGAAATGGTTCTGTGTTTTTAAAATCTGGATTATTGAGAAAAGGTTCTGAAAAAATTCAGCTGAATATTAAAACATTGTTACAGCTTCAGGGCAACAATTTTTATTTTCTAAAACATCTTTTAATCTTAAACATTTAAAGAAAAATGTGCCAACAAACAATGAATGTTCCCAAACTGACTGAGGTTAAATCAGATTATTATCAGTTAATCACCAAAGAAAATTAACTTTAAGGAAAATAATCAGAACTGTGTGTGACGAACTGTTTGGTAAATAACAACACTTTTAATGCAACTTTAAAAATGTAATTATTTACCAACAGTCACAAACTCAGGAAGACTCCTTCATGTTTCTGCTCTGGTTCCTACTGCAAATATCTGACTGCGCTTTAATTAAGACAAAAATAACTGAAATATTAAAAAACAATAAGTCAATAATTCTTCATCAATGATGAAAACGTTTTGGTTGTTTTGGCAGATAAATTCATTTATAACAAAACATTTTTGTCATGTTACAAGTAAACTTATCTGTGGAAGCAGAACTTTTTCATCAACATCAATTATTATTTACTTTGTAAAAGTTCCTATATCTTGATAAGATATAGGGCAACATCCATAAGATATAGGAAATTAAATTAATCAAATTAATTTATTTTGTCTTTAATTAATTTAAAACAAATTAATTTGAATTGTCTTAAAGTAATTTGTCTTAATTAATTGAAGACAAATTTCATTTACTCTTAAATTAAAGACTGACTTCTAAATCCGTCTTTAACTTAGAAGTTAAAGACTTCTAAGTTTTTAACTTAAGTCTGACCCAAGTTTAAGTTTAATTTAAACTTAAGTCTTTAAATTAATCTTTAATTAATTAATCTTTAATTAATTAAAGATTAATTAAGACAGAAGTTATTTTGTCTTAATTAAGGCGCACTTCAACATTTGCAGTCGAAACTTGAAAACTTGATCAGATTTTGTTTTGCAGTGGGATCAAATAAAATGTTACAGAAAAATTTAACAGATCTAACCAAACTAAACTAAATACCAATGAATGTAATTGAAAAATCTCTTATTTGCAAAATGTTTTTAAAAAGCCAGATAATGTTCAGCATCTTCAAACCTTTGGATGTTGCAGCGCAGCGTTGAGGGATTGCTGATCCGACAGCACGGCTGATGGTTTATATCTCCACCAGAGGAGGGCGTGTGACGCTCCGCTCAAAAACACTTTATATCCTCATTCTCCACAACCAAATCAGCTGCATTGTTGAGCTCAGTGAAACGCCTCGGTGTTTTCTGAGCCTTCCAGCTGCTGCAGCGTGAAGGTGGTGGGAACGCGATCCACGCTGTTCTCCACGATCCACGCTGTTCTCCACGCTCCTCAGCGGTTCATTAGTCATCACAGATCAGATTTACTGGCCAACAAACAAAACTTCACATTCAAACGCCCAAAAACATAAACTAAAACAAATAAAATACTGTGTACAGGTGCATCTACACTGTAAAAACACAACATTTGACCAAATATTGACGTTTGATTTCTTATTACACTGGAAATAAGGCAAAATTAACGCATAAGTTTTCAGCAACATTGAAAGTTGTTTTAAGTGAATAATTCTTTAAATTTGATGAAATCCTTCTAGTTTCACTGGCAGATTATTTTATAAGAAAAATAATCTGTGGAATTGTCTGCAGACTCAATCCTGGATGAGATTAAAACCAGAAATTATTTTAATTTTATTACCAAACCAGGAGAAACATTTACTGTCATCAATAGATGATGTTTTATAGATGCTGACCTTTCACAATCTGCTTAAAAGGCTTTTATTTTGGAATCACATGGAGATGAAATATTTTTTACAGCTTTCATAGACTCGTGGTGTCAATGCCTGCTGGATTAAATGCTACATTTACAGTTAAAAACGTTAAACTCAAATTCTTTCAATAAAAACAGACAGGTGTGACTCTGTCTGGTGGATTTTCAGTTTATTTGGTTTTTCAGTCATTCAAAGTGCAGAAATTTTTCTCAAGAGAAAAAAAAAATTTTCAGGAACGAATCAGAGCTGAGACGTGATTTTCCAGAGCTGAAGGTCATTTCAAGGTTTTTAACCAAAGATTTAAGTAAAATAACCAAGAGAGCCGAGGACCTGCTTCATGTCTACTGCTGTTTTTCTTGTTTTTCCTTCAATAATTGAATCCAGACAAAATGTGCAGTTTATAAACTTAATTTGGAAGAAGTTTGAAAAACACCTGGATGTCATCAGCAAAATAACGACAGGAATATTGTTAGAAGTCAGTGAGCTGAAAACGGAGCCCTGCGGAACGCCACAGAGAGCAGGACGGGTCGGGATCCATTGGGCCCCTCCGCTTGGTGCCGGGTTAACAAAGTTCATCTCAAAGATGGTTTCTGTGCAGCATGAAACGCGGCGAACGGCGCGGCGAACGGCGCGGCGAACGGCGCGGCGAACGGCGCGGCGAACGG
>CAEFZY010039105.1:0-17918 GCA_903066815.1 Brachyrhaphis roseni
ACAGGGAGATTCTGACTAAAACTACCTTAATGAATGACAAATTCTGGGATTTATTATGAGTTTCTGCTTATTTCCAGGCCTAAAAGAGCAACTTCACGTTCAAAAACGCGCCCAAAAAGGCGAAACCTGCAACTCATTAAGTCTTCAAGCGACTTTTTTGGCGAAAGAAACTCAAAATAGTTCCTGTTTTTCCACCAACAAAATGCGCATCTCCCTCCATTGTTTCCATTTCTGTCGTATAGAGACGTCGATCAATCGACAAGACGCGTAGAGGAAATATAATTAAATAACTAAAGAAGGTAGTAACGCAAAAATGATTTTGATAAGTAATTTTAATCTGATTACTGGATTTGAAATAGCAACGCGTTAGATTACTCGTTACTGAAAAAAGTGGTCCGACGTCAGTAACGCGTTACAAAGTAACGCGTTACTGACAACACTGTTGGTGTCCCACCTTGAAACCCCATGCAGCCTAAACTACATAAATATCACCAATAATAACAATAAACTAAACACTAAACAACACAAACAAAGACAAAACCAGTAAGGACAGTACGCACAGTCCCACGTTGATCACTGTAAATTCATCCATCCATCCATCCATTTCCCTAATGGGGTCAGGAGGGGAGCTGGTGCCGATTTCCAGCTACCGTTCCGGGCGAGAGGCGGGGTTCACCCTGGACAGGTCGCCAGTCTGTCACAGCACTGTAAATTGTTTTTATGAAATAGTAAAACATCAATAGGCGTTGAAAAAATGTCAATGACAAAAAAATGATTCTAACATCCCTATAAAGGAGATAAACCGTTTGCTCTTGCACCACAGAGGGGGTTTTGGGACAGCATTGTCATGCCGTGACTAATGATGGATGTCTGCTGCTTAATTACACTGTGAGCCTATCCGTTATCTCTGCTTGCCTGATAATAGATGAAGCTTCTCAATACTGCTCATAGTGTGTGAAATAACAATAATACATCATGGTCACTTTGAAAATTACAACTATGACGTGACTTTGGGAGGATTGCTACCTCACTGTGAGTCTGGCCTATATTGTCATATTGTCTTTATCCTGTGTTTGTGTCCATTGTTTCCGCAGCAGATTATCATATTAATCTGAGGAAGATTTCTTTAATCTCTAATGGCATTCAAAATGAAGGAAACATAATAACTCTGTTTTCTCTGAAAAATAATACCAGAGGAAGTCTGCTTACTTTGGACTTATACGGTGGCATCCCTCGCCCCAGAATAGTATGGGACGGGATGTGGGGGTAGAAGCCCTGTGGAGTTTGTCCATATGGCACAACAGTTGGCACATGTATATTTTTTAGGTCTGGTTGGCGCTCTGCGTAATCTACTGGGATGAAAATCAGAGCTTAATCTCTTCTGATTTTGCTAACAGAGCATGTCAAACACGACTTCTTCTCGTTTACACTTCCAGTGCCCGTAATGTCACCATATTTGAGAGTTGACATTTAGTCAAGGAGCCAAGTGTGCAGCCTACATTGGAAGGAGAGAGTGTGTGGCCTCTGCACCTCCGGATAGATTTACTCCCGACTGACGTGTTGTGTACGGTTGGCTAGTGAAACCGTGATGCTGACGAGGTTGACGCCGCATGCCCCCCATCCCCACCCCCCGCTGTGGTCGCATTTCAGTTTACAGATTTCTGCCTTTGTACGGGAGCTGGAGGGAAACTGGGTGGGGGGTATTCTTTTATGCATCCTGTATCTATGCAACTGCACGGGAGTCAAAGTAAACACCACGCAGAGATCAGAGGAGAAATGAGACTGGGAGGAGGGGATGGAGGGAAGGACGGAGGGAGGGAGAGAAGGTGATGGTGGGGGTTAGGCTGTTTGTGTGACACTGTGAGAGAAACAGTCGGAAGGAGAAGGAGGAAGAAGAAAAAGAAGAAGAAAGGATCCTGTGTGTGCGTTTGTTTCACCTCCTAATCAGTTTTCCTTGGGGACCCATCAGCAGCAGCATCAGTGGAGGAAAGTAAGGAGGAAAGCAAACGTCTCCCATCATAAATCCGAACCTCAGACGAGTAAGAAATGCTCTAAAACTATTCTGCTTATTGATTATTGTAAATGCAGAGAAATGAAATCTGCAGAATTGTTCTATTTATGTTATTATGAACTTGATTATTGCATTTCTTCTTCCAGTCTATGTGCCTCTAAAGATAGAGGCATATCAGTAACACACTTAGTGAAATCATTAATGCTGTTGGAGGACAGGGAATGGGTTTTATGGAGTTGCATTGATTATTTATTGGAATAGGGCTATTATCATTCTCATATATCGTTTAAATTGTGCAGATGAACCATAAGCTTTATGTTTTTGTCACCTAAGATATCATTCAGCAGCTTTAATCTACTAGAAAGACTGGATTTCAAACTCAACGATACTATATTTGGTTCTGATGAAAAATACTACACTTGTTTTCTTCTTCTCTTTTACATCAAAATCTGATTCAGTTCTACCTCGAAGTCCTGGAAAGCATTAAGTTCAACTCAGAAAATTGCTTAATGCGCCTTTCTGTTTCAATGTGCAGGATTGCTGCATCTCGACATCTGTGTGTCGTGTGATAGGAACACGGATGAACAACCCAACGTATGCATGTGTGGACAAATCAGGATTTATGATGTGAAAACTCATTCTAATTATCAGCCAGAGCCAGCTGTCTTGTTTGAAGCAGCTGTCTATTAAAGTAGAGATAACTGACTCTGATTTCCCATCGAAACGCCAGTTTACAAATGAGGTCATGCAGTGTAAGCCTGTGAATGATATTAAGACCTTTGTCTGAACTGCGCTCACACATTTGTGATTTGAAAGTAGCGCAAGAGGAGAGGCGTAGGGCTTTTTGATGACCGGTCCTGTGAGAATCTCTCTCTCCCTGCCCCAGATTCTGTCTCTGAAAAGGCTCCATGCTTAGAAAAGAGAGCAGGCAGCTGGAAAGCAGACGCATGGAGACACACGTGATGCATCCCCTCTCTCTGCACGGTGGCCGCGTGAACGAGTTACCTTACAAATTTCACAGTTCAAAGGCTTTAATGAGCTGCTGCAGCCTGTCCATCATCCTGGACAGGGAGAGCACCTTAGCGAACCCAGCGGTCAAAAACGATGGCTCCTCTACACGCTTGGCTTTCATCGCATCACACAGACAACAAAAGGAGAATGATATTTTTAGCAGCATCTTTGAATTAGCATATGTTCAGTGTGAGCTTGCGCTTAATAAGAGAAAAAAAAAACAAAACAAAGTTATGTTGTAGGAGACGCTGGAATTTTTACAATGCTTTGCAAAAGCAGTCAGCCACAAGATTCAGTGAATTTTGGTGTGATTTTATCTAACAGACCAATTCAAAGCAGTGCTTAATTATGAAGAAGAAGAAGAAAAAGGATTCTTGGTTTCATTCTTTTTTTTTTTTTTAACAAATAAAAATTTGACATTT
This sequence comes from Brachyrhaphis roseni, assembly GCA_903066815.1. Classification (NCBI taxonomy): domain Eukaryota; kingdom Metazoa; phylum Chordata; class Actinopteri; order Cyprinodontiformes; family Poeciliidae; genus Brachyrhaphis; species Brachyrhaphis roseni. The sequence goes on from CAEFZY010039105.1 coordinate 3,445, forward strand.
GTATTTGGTTAATCTAATGTCCCTAAGGAAAACCCAGAAGTCACATAATATAAAGTAATCAATTTAATCTCAGTATAAATCCAACTGTTTCTGTGAAGACCTCAGGCCTTTATCAGAGAACATTAACGAACAGGCAACATCAAGACCAACGAACACAGCACACAAAGAAGTGTAAAGCAGGGTTAAGTTATAAATAACATGAGAAAAGCTTTAAACATCTCAAAGAGCTCTGGTAAATCCATAAAGACGGAGGCACACCTGCTGCCCTACAAAAACATGACCCTCCACCTGAAGTGGTTCACTTAGAAATGAGAGAGAAGCAGCCTAGCGATGCATGCTAACACCTGAGCTGCTTCATTAGTCTGTACTCCATACATCTGGCCTTCATGCAAGAAGAGGCATGAAAACTGCCACTGTCATTAGAAGGCAGCATGTCAGGGTCAAAGTAAAGGTCACGGCCAACATTTACAGAAGGTGCTCTGATCAGACAAAAGCAAAACTGTTATGATCCAGGTCTCACCTTCTTCTTGGTGAAACATTGTGGCGGCTGCATCAAGGTGTGGGGATGCTCACCTTCAGGTCAGACATGAAAACTTTTCAGAGTTGATGGAAATATGGGTGGAGTTAAACACAAGGCAATACTGGACTTAAACAAAAAAAACAAAAAAACTTTTGACGCTACAAAAGATTTAGACTGGGTGTTAGATTTACCCTCAGAGGAAAATACCAATGTGTGTCTCTTTTTTTTTTTCACTTGAGTGAATCACAAATATTTGTCTTCCACTTGACATTTTTATACTATCTGTTTTGTGATATGTCACATGTAGATTAAAATACATAATGTAAGGCACTGCGATCAGCTATATTGTAAAAGAAGATTGCAAAGTTCCAGATGGCTGATTATTACTGGAAAACTACAGAGGAGTGGATGCCTCAGGGGGGAAACTCAGCCAAAGTGCATCCACGGAGGAGTCTTCCCATCAGTTGAGAGGCGAGAAGGCGGGAGCTAATGAAACAAACACAGACTGAACAGCAGATTGCGCCCGGTTTAATGCTCTGGGCTGTGTGCAGCCGCCTGAATCAAGTTGGCAGCGACGAAGATATGACCATACATCACTTGCTGCTGATGGGGTGTAAACCTCCCCAATTTTGGCAATACGAAGCTGCTTTTCTTTGCACAAATTCCAGCAGGGAGGGGAGGAATGTGTCACAGGAGTTTTAACTCCTGCTGACACGTGCTGAAAAGGGGCTTGTTTGTGACCCTCTTCCCTGAGAATCACAGGATAAGACTGAGGGAGGCTGCTGATGAGTGGTTGCTTGGAGACTGCTGTAGGTGGATTATGAAATGCACAGGCAAAACAGAGGCTACTCACTCCGCTGGGAGCGTATTGAGTTGTGTAATAACTGGAAATGTCAGTTGAGGGCAAGAAGAGGGAGGTGGAGTAGAAAAACGTTCGGAGAGTGAATAAAAAAGCAGCCACACAAATCCCTAAATGAGAGTCTAATTAAATTCTGTCTGAAAATGTCTTCATCCGTGATGTTTTCCGCTGCTGCTCAGACCCGACTCCAGTGACACTAAGCAGATTCTGCACAGATCAAGGCATTGCTATCACAGCCTGTGTTTAGACCAGCCTAACCATGCATGTTTATCTCCTAATCTAACGGCAGATGACAGAAATGGACGCCCCTCTCGCCACTCCGTGCAACATCCAGATCTGTGAAGTGACCTGTGACTCTTTCCGCATCATGTGGGATATGCCTCCAGAGGACACAGCCAGAGCAACGCATTTCTTCATCGACCTGAGCCGCAAAGAGAACAGGGATCCGAACCGCTTCAAACACAGGGTCTGAAACTGCTGCATTACTTCATCCTCTACCTGCAGGGCAGCTGCTCTGTCTCCATTAACATCTTTTCCCCATATTCAAATCGGCCGAAATCAAAATTCTCCACAAACACTAAGCCCAGTTTGGGCAGTGTAATGGGTCTCATTTCATCTTGGTATTCTGCATTTGTTGGAATATCAGATCTAACACAGAGTGGTTGTGCCCTTTCAGTCGCTTCCAATACAGGCAAAAAGGAAAAGGGATGCAGTCAACAGCTGCAGGCTTGTGACTCAGTTGTGAATTGTTTCCCTTTAAAGTGAACTAAAGTTGACAAATTCAGCTGCAGCAGTGAGCCGTTTTAGGCCTAATTGCATCTAGTGCACTTTGAGACTACATAATAATAAAAATAAGAAGAAGACTTTCAGTTTTTGTCAGGCTATATAAATATATAGTGTATAATGTGGTATGTCTTATTAAGCTAATAGCACCTACCAGCTTCAGTCTCTGGAGCTGCGCATCTGTCTGCACACGTTTCACAACAGATTTATTTCAAATATTTTACTAATAAACATAGATGCGTTCATATTAAGCAGAACCTCAGGTGGTTTTAAACTTGTTCACGTTGGCTGTTTTTGGGCTCCCTAGGTTAGCATGCTAACAGGTTAACCTGAATGGAGGGGTTTTGGTAAACTAGCCTCAAGCATGTGAGAATTTTTATTTTTTTTTTTATTATGCAAGCTTCCACTCCCTCTTCACTTCATTGTCATGTTTAAGTACCGTTGACTGGCATTATTTTGGTAGTGGCAAGCTGTTGGGAAAAGGAACATCTGCAACTTGAGCAAGTGTTATAGCAGATTCAATCAGTTCCCATGTATTGTGCATTGTATAGGCACTGTAAGAAATATAGACTCATAGATACAGTGACTAATGATGAGATTTTTTTTGGTGATCTGGTTCCCAGTTCACAATTTGGCGCTAGATTAAAGGACTACTTCAGCATCCTGTTTGAAATTTGGACAGCTTTTGGTCATCTCTGACCACTGGAAAGGGATTCTTTAAAACACCTTGAGATAAAAAAAAAAATAGAAAATACAGTTCTCTTTGTGAAAAAACAAAAAAAGCAGCTGAGGAGAAGTGGAGTTGGAGAAACAAAGACTTTTCAATCAACTGCCTCTCTGACACTTTGCTACACTTTTCTTGCATTTCTACACTCATTCATGTTTTTTTATGTCTACACTTTCACTCAAATGATATCCATGTGCACATAACATGTGGATGATAAAAAAGATAAAAATCCCACTCTCTCTTCCTTGCAGCTGTAAATCCCTGATAGTGATTATGGCTTATTGCTTCAAACTGCATCCTGTCATTGAAAAAAAAAAAAAAGAGGAATCAAAGCAGGGATGGGAATTAGAGAGATGTTTCAGGATCGAGGTTATTTTCCCTCTCAGGCAGCAATTGACAAAGCGGCATAAACAAACTTTTGCATCAGAGATGTTTCCATGGATATGCGAGTCGCTGAGCCGGTAATTAGCTGTGCTGCTTAGCAGCCTTGGCCAAAGCAAAGCTGCTGATTTGATTAGATGTGTCCTAGTTGCAGCAGCTCTGGCTTGAGAAGGAACATAATGCTAATAATGGAGCGTTTATGCTGAAAAAAAAAAAAAGATTTCACAATTTTAAGTATAATTTACTTCCTTAAAAGTCCATTAAACAATCATCCCCTCTCTGGTCTTCAGGATGTCCCAACCAAGCTGGTGGCCAAGGCTGTCCCACTGCCCATGGCGGTGAGAGGACACTGGTTCCTCAGCCCGCGGACGGAGTACTGCGTTGCCGTCCAAACAGCCGTCAGGCAGTCGGACGGTGACTACCTAGTGTCAGAGTGGAGCCCGGTGGTGGAGTTCTGCACTGGAGGTAAAACTCATCAAGATAAATACACTTTAGGACTTTGAAGATAAGAGAAAAGTATTCACACCCCTTGAATGTTTTCACAATCCGTCCACAAGGATGAGTGGCATTTATTTGGATTGTATTGGATCGACCAACACAAAGGCTTTTGTTTTCTTTGTTTTTTACAAAGATAAATCTGAAAACCGTGTTATGCGTTTGCTATTCAGTGTGATTGTATCGATAGTTTTACTGTTTATTCTTTTGGAATCTAAAACTACGTTTAACTCTGTCGAATAGATTAGCAGCACGTGTGAAAATCACTTTTCAAGCTTTGCCAAATAATCCCAGTTCTTTTGCAACATTGTCTGTAGCCTTGCTGAATAGTAAACCTCCACCCTAGTGACTATTTGTAAGTCTTTTGTGGCCTCTGATTGGTCTTTTCCCAGGATCACTGCATTTAGCTCAATCTATCTTTCCATCAAGTCTGATCAGTTTATCTAGTCTTACTGAAATGAACATCCCAAGGGTATGATGCTTCCACACTAGATTTCAGTACCAATTTTATTCAGGACATCAACGTTCACATCTAGGTGTAATGAGGACTGAATCCAAAAGAACATGACAATGGTTTATGTGAAAAATCTTAAAAACTATGCATCATTCATTTTCCTTAACACATTGGGTTGTTTAGCGCATAAAATTAATTGAAGTTTGTAGATGCAACCTGACAATACAGTATGTGAAAAGATTCAAAGGGTGTGAATACTTTTGGGGGACCATATATTCTAAGCATCTGTCGAGGAGACATGATTTTTTATAACATTTTTGCAGACTATGCAATGGAACACCTTCAGCAGCTCCTTGACAAGGCCAGCGGTCCTGCAGGACGATTGCTGAGATTCTCTGTGTTCTATCGCAACCAGCACCCAGAATACTTTGACTATGTCAGGTTGGAGCTGTTATCCTTCTCTTTGATCTGATTGGTCACACCTATCAAAAGAAATCCTCATTTTCTTTCTGTGTCTTGCATTAGGAGGGAATGTGGGGGACTGATGCGTCCGGCCCTGAAAGACACCAGTGGGAGTCATGGCTCTCCAATCAACGGCAAACTCCAAGGAGTCTTCTTCAGCTGCAACACAGAGTTTGACACTGGGCTCCCTCCCAAAGACTCTCCGTATGGCCCCCTCAGATTCCAGATTCCAGCTGGAGTCCTGCTGAACCCAAACATCTGCCTGTACTTCGCAGACTTTTACTGCATGTACACGGCATATCACTACGTGGTGCTGGTGCTTGCGCCTGTTGGCACAGAGGGAGACAACTTCTGTCGCACCCGCCTGCCGAGGCTGGACTTGGCCTCCAACCCCTTTCTGACCTACACTGCCCCCCAGAGGCAGGGGGAGGAGCCTGTGTACTGCCACGCCAGTGACGTGATCCTGGAGGTGCTTTTCACGGAGCCGGTCCACGTGGATCAGGGGAGTGTGGAGCAGATCAGTGGGCACCACCAGCTTATGAGTCTGACCACAGCAAATGCCAAGAAAGATCCAAGCTGCAAAGTGTGCAACATCAGCGTGGGGCGCTGAGGGAACCCCTGATGAGTTGATTTTGAGTCGGCAGTTCGAAAAGACCCAGAATTGGACAAAACAGCTGAGGAAATTATGGACTAGTCAGAGTGTGGTGGAGAAATACATCTCTTGAACTCTGTTAAAGCTGCTTTCCACCCCACCTCCACCCTGAAGTGGAGGAGTTTTTTATATTGACCCCTTGGATAATATATATTACAGAGCTCTATACCTACTCTTCAGGTGTCTTCATGTGTTCTCCTACATCCACAATGTTTCCGTTTCGTCATTTGTTCCACCATGAATTTGATGCCTTTCAGAAATGTGAGTTTCAGAAAAAAAAAAACACTGCACAGACTTTTTTGTTGACTTCTCGGGATTCCCTCTGTGCCAGGATTTCTGCCACCTATAACCTAGAGATACAGACTAATGTGCTGCCCCCTTGCTAAAGATGAGCAAAAAGCCTTAAAATCAATTCTTCTACTCATTGAAGTTTTTCTTTTTCTTTTAGAAAGATCCTATGACTTTAATTTGTGGACATTTATTCAGTGGGGGAAAACACAATGTTAAAATAGAATTGCTTTTAATATATGTTATTGGTGCCACAATCACTGGTAACCCTGCTGCCAAATACTTTGTACAACCTTCCTTTGCAAAAAAAAAAAAAAAAGGAAAGTACTCAGTCTCTCCTAGAACATTTCTGATAGTGGGATGGCATACACATGGTGAGAGAGATCCTTGACCACTGCATTTTGCATAATGTCCATGGAAGAAGGTTGGTTTTGTTTGTGATAAACCCTTTTTTATTCCCAGTGACAACCCAATTTAGTTGGATTTCCTGCTGTTTCAAATTGTTGATGATGCCATGTACTCTAGCAAGGTTTCATAGCGAATGCACATGCATGCACATAGTGAATGGATCTGGATAATGTGCCAGTAAGCATACAATGCACAGGCAGTAACAGCATGTGAAAAGTTGTAAACTGTGGACTGACTATGCATTTATATTTATATATTAAAAATCATATCAGTCTCATTAAATTATATTTATATCAATGGCATATATGTCAAAAACCTGTCTGTCTGGAGGGTAAATTCTCTCTATGCTGCACACTTCAAGAAATGAATGAGAGGAAAATGTTACAAAAATACACTGTAGTTATTCTTACATCACAATACCAACATTTTAATTTGAAATTAAAATGTTAATTTTTATTTCTAGTCACTAAAAAAAATACATCATTAAACTATTACATTGTTATTAATACTAAAATAATGCAAATATTTATTTACAAAGAAACAAGCAACATATCTTAAAGGGAAATCGTGAGGTTAATTTACAACGAGTGTATTTTTTTGCTAATTCGTGATTTGATTTGTTTAACTCAGAATTTTGATTTTTTAAATACCTGTTTTATCTTTGAGGAGACTTTTGGGGAAAGAAACAGAGGAATGGACTGTAAGTGTGCCACATTTGGTCCTTCATCTCTGGTCACCCTTAAGTAAAACGAAGTGTCCTAGTTCGGTCCAACGTCAGACTGAGCTGTCACTTCTCTCTGAGGATGGACATAGAGGAAGCAGCAGAGGAAACAGTTCCCATACTGTCAGCTTTCTGAAGCTGTCAGTAATATCTTAACACACGGCTGTACGGTGGAGAGGGTCACCCTGGGGGTCTCTCTTCTGGTGCTGACCTCAGAGTATGTGGTCTCTTGACTTCTGGACTGAATTGTAACCAATTAGAAAAATTGTCTTGCTGAAATGTTGAAGAATATTAATATCAATAAAAATAAAGTAACCAAAATTTGACCAAGTTGATCCACGCTTGGTTAATACAACCGAGTAGAATTTCTTCACTTTGGGTTTCTCTTAGTTCATCGTTGCGTGTTTCAATGACTGTCTCCACATATTTCCAGCACAGATTAAAAACCATCCATCCATCCATTTTCTAACACCCTTGTCTCTACTGGGGTCAGGAGGGCAGCTGGTGCCTATCTTCAGCAAACGTTTCGGGCGAGAGGCGGGGTTCACGCTGGACAGGTCACCAGTCTGTCGCAAGGTTAAAAACCAAATGATACAAATTCTTCTCTCAAACCGTTTTAGTATTTTAATGAGTTTTATAACATTTCAGTGTTTTTGTCTGTTATTCAAAATGTTTTCGTTTACGTCTTTCAAAGGGAGAGTAGATAGTTCTCATGGTAATGTGACAAAAAGCATGAATTATTAGAAAGTCTAGACTACTTAGAATAAATAAAAATATACTTTAAAGGTAGGTATCACATCACTGATTTGGTTAAAAACTATAATTCCTTGTGAAATGTTTCTCCCCTCACTGAATAAAAGTACACTAAATAACTTGGACTTGACTTCGCCAAGAATTATATTGTGCGACGATTCTACATTGTTTATAATGAATTTTAAGGCTTTTCCACAACTTTACCAACATCTGTACTTGTTTAAACTCTCTTCGAATACCTTCATGTTGTTGTTTCCTCCCTTTATGATATTGCTGTATTTGTCATTTGCTGCAGTTTGATGTTCCTGTGTGTCACAGATTTAAGTTTCAATCAAAAAAGTAAAGAAAGACATACATAAATTATCTTTACGACTTCTAGAGATTCCTTCTCTATAAACGTGCTGCCAAGGCTTCTGCTTCTAAACTACCAAAAACATTTCCAAGTGCCAAATCATCTTTCACACCTTTGATGCTAAATCCAGGTTTCTGATAGGATAATAGTTAGAACTGGGTTGTTGCTCATAAAGTAAAGGAATGTGACAGGATTCTTGTCAGACTATAAGCAGAGCTCAGATAAGATTGGCTTGAGGCCAATCTTATCTGTGTGTGTGTGTGACGGCCCAGTCATCTTTGACCTATGTGGGAATGCTGGTGATGCCTGCAGTGTAAGGGATCCCTCTGCTATTGCACAACAGTATGAGATGAGAGGCCAACAAGTGGGCCAGTACACAAGAATGTGGAGTGAAAGGAAATGGCACGTGAGAGATGGAAGAACAAAGATTTATTTGAACAAAGCACAAAAAACAAACACTTTTAAGCTAGAAAAGTACTCTATTATATGAAGAAGCTAAATAGCGACGGCATATTCAGCTACTTCTTATGCCCTTTCGCTTTTCCCATGGCAGAGATGTGAATTCACACACACCAAAATGCTGTAGTTCTGCCCATTGTTGTTGTCCCAAAATGGCTCACTGTGCCCTGCGGGCAGATACATTAGGCAAAACTCTATCTTCCTCTTGGCGTCCAACACTTTAGGAATCGCTACATCAAATTCAAAGATGTCGGTCTGGGGTCCTCCGAAGCGTTTCTGCAGGTACGTGCAAGGGACGTCCCTGTAGCTGTACCAGGAGTCAAAGGTGATGCGCACGCGCACATCCTTCTGGAAGCTGAGGTTTCTGACTCGCGCGCTGCCTTGCAGGGCCTGTTCGGTGACGGTGCAGTTTTCCAGGGTGATCATGCTCTCGGCGAGCTTGGCTCGGAAGGACTGGAAGTCCAGCGAGGGCTGCGGGAAGCCCAGCTTGAGCTGTGTCCCCGGGCAGCAGGTGCTGACGGTGCAGCTGTATCCGTCCCCCGTCATGCTCCCCAAACCCTGCAGGGAGGGCAGTGGGCCGAGGTCACGCTGATCCTCCTCGTGGGAAAACACACGCACGGCCGTCAGGGAGAAACCCAGCTTGTCTGCAAATACCACACGTCTGTTCTTGACTGGTATCAAAATGTCGCCATCATCATCCTCTTCCAGGTCACTCAAGAAAGGTGAGAAGGGGTGACTCAGATGGTTGGCCACGTAGACGGGGAGCTGATCTGTTGCCCGGGATCGGATGCAGGGCCGCTGAGGCTTCAGGATGGGAACCCACACGTAGGGACACAAGTGTTCACGCTGGTTCAAGCACAGTCGCACTGCAATCTCCACAAGTCCCGCCGAGTGAGCCATGGAGCCCAGGCCAACCATCGGCAGAACACTAGCAAGGAGTAAACAAGGAAGTTTAATAAAGACTGCTGCACTAGAGGTGGCATTACATTTGCAGTAAGATGAATGAAAGAGCACATCTCAAGATCAAAGGGAATGTAAACATTTTATTTCATCCTCATTTTGAAGGAGTAAAACCAGACATAAGATCCCACAGCTGCAGGACAACATACTTACGCTGGACTGGACATCTCCATGCTGGCAGAGTGATGGTGATGTTTACCTCAGTGGGTAAGCCTGTGTTTGAGACAAATGATGAAGCATGTCAGCATTACTACAAACCTTCTGTTTAGTTTTTGTTTGCCTAGATAAAGAAGAAAATACAAAATGTGTTTCAAAGCTCCCACTTACTAACTCTCAAGCTCAGGAGGCTGGGCTACAGCCTGCGTTATCCCTCTGTCTGCAGAGGACCAACTGAGACTAACTCCTATTTTTACCAGCTCATTCAATACAGCAGAAAAGACTCTGCCCAGCTCAGTATCCTGACCAATCAGGACCAACAAAGAGGTATGTATGTGTTTTTTTGCTCTTACAATATTTACACAGATCCAGTGTAACATTATGACAACCCACCTAATAATAGTGCGTTGGTCCAGGACACCACTAGACTCCTGAAGGTCTGTTCTGGTATCTGACACGAAGATGTTTGCAGCAGATCCTTTAAGTGCTGTACGCTGTGACGTGATAGGACCTGTGTGAGCCATGGAGTTCAAAGGTTGGGGTTATATGGATCATCAATGAATTCATGTGTTTTGGTCTGAAATGTGCAAACCAGCATCTGAACTACAGCCAAAAACGTTGCAAAGACGTTAGCTGAAGCTGGTCGGACAGTGTCATTATCCGCAGTGAAACGTGGCCTGTACCAAGATGGGCTGGAAGGCCACTCAGCAAGTAGGAAGCCATTACTCCCAAAGAAACATAACATAATTAGAAATAGAGAACTTGTTTTTTCTTTGGATGCTTTGAACCAAACAAAAAAAGAAAGGATTTTGTGTTTTATGACGAAACAAACTATGAGATCTCCACATGACGTCTTCAGCCGTAAGCATTCCAGCGTCTGTATGGTACTTGTTAAGCTCCGCTGTACGTGATTTTATTCTGCTTTATGGAAACTATCCCTGTCATGCTGGGTTCTATTCTCAGACACGTCAGTCGACACCAATCTCCAGAGAGGTCTGAGCTTTGAGTCAACCCTCTCCCTAGTTGGCACCTGGCTTGTCTCACAAAAGCATGTGTGACACGGAGGAAGGCCAAGTCACCAATGAGTCCCAGCGAGCAACACTTTTATGATCCACGTGCCACACGTAGAGCAACAGAGATGTACTTGGCAGTGGCAACCAGATTTGATGCCACTTTGAGCATTTGATATGACCTCAAAAATATTGTACGACACACATATAAACCTGTTTTAGTTCCGATTACATTAACAAAACAAAAAAACACTCTTAAAACCAGCCAGTTGTTGCAACAGTTTAGGATTTATTAAAAACAAAATTGCAAATTTTACTCAAGATCATCAAGATTCTAGATTGGATTTACGGTTGGACTTTGTGCTACACCAACATTTGGATGTGCTTTAATCAGAACCAGTGGTACCCAAAGTTCTTTCTCTGGTTCAGCTGAATCATTTGCTTGATTCACATTTGCTGATGTGAATCAAGCAAATGGTGATACTTGATTCAGGTTTGTTAGAGAAGGGAGACACCAAAATATGTAGGACTTAGACACCTCTAATTCTAAACCATTGCACCGCTGCTCTTGGCATCATTTCTTAGTTATTGTTTTGTGATAGTATTCTACATAGCACAGACAAAGAAAAGTATGATATATTGAAAACATTTCCTAAACAACTGATTGGAGCAAAACAAAAATTTAATAAAAAGAATCCCAAATTTTAATAACTTTAGTAAGATATAATACCACTTTTATTTCAGTCACGTAGCTGATTGAGCAATTAGAAATTATATTAATTCATTAATTTGGCAAATTACCATCCTGCTCAAATGAAATGCTTAAACACAACTTAATTGTGTAACGAGCCATCTCCTGAAATTAGTTTTTATTACAAAACTGTGCAGATTGAATATCAAAACTTTCAAGGACATTACACAGGTATCAAGTAGTTTTATAAACCTTAAAAACACCTTATTGAAATTCAAGCACCAGTACAAACCCTCTAAACGGTTTAACTTAAGGTAATTAGTTGTGCTGGATTGTACTTAATGGCTTTACCATAAGGGAGAGTTGACAACAAAAGCACACCACACTGTTCAGACTTTTATTCGTAAAAAGCTTTAAAAACAACGTAGAGATTAGAGCTGCAGCAGTCGCATGGGAAGAGTGCGGGTTGACGAGACGGCACTTCTAAACATGGTCGCTCTCTCTGTTCTTATCACTTCCAACTGCTGGGCAATTACAGTGAGGCCAAACAATAAGTACTGATTGCACCCTCAGGCACGCTTACATAACAATGCTGCTTCAATAATTACAGCTCACAGTAGACAATGTTTATTCGGCTGAAGATGAAACGCGTCGATTGTACAAATGTATATTTACAAGATGAAGTTAGCACACGGCGTACGGACATTTGCTGAATTTCAATTAACTTAGGAACACACAGACGCACGAGTTCACGTCGATCGAACGTCGCCTCTTAGATAACAACCGTTTTCCCACACAAACGAGGGCACAGAAAGGCAAGAACTGTGGTGCCAAGCGAACTGAAAATTATTTCCCCTTCAGGTCATGGAAAGCATCCTGTTATCGAGCGGCGGAGAAAAGGTCCGATAACGACGATGATGATGAGTCATACTGATTCAGTGATGCAGAAAGAATCTGGGAACATGGCAGGTCATATTCTGGTGCGCGCAAGGCAACGATCTGAAAACTTAAGCACGCTTCAGTTCTGATGATTATAATGATCCAAAAATAACAGCACAGCCCTGCAGAAGCGGGAGTCTTCTACGCCGTTTGTCAAGGTACAAACACATCTGGATCTGTGTGACAGGAGTCACTCCTCTCTGAGGAGCAGCTCTCCTGATGTGATAAATGTTGATGCAGCTGTCCTTTCTGTTTCCCAGGGCAGGAAAAAAAATAGCAAATAATCTTCAGAAGAGAGAGAGAGAAAGAGAGCGAAAACATCAACAAAGACCTAAAATGTAAAGTTGTGCCTGAATTAGCAGACACTGAATCACAGTTTAAAAAGAAACTGTGATTCAGAAAAAGGTTCATATGCAGTGCCTTGAAAGAAATCTAGTCCCTAAAACTTTTCATACTTAATCACGTTGCAGTAATTAACTTCAATGTATTTTATTGTGACTTTGTCATAAATTAACACAAAGTAGAGAAATTGTAGTAATTGCAAAATAGGTTATATGAATACTTTTGTGTTATAGTGTAAACAAAGACTGTTACTTGGTTCTAAAAAAAAAACAAACAACAAAATAAATCCAAATTTCACCGAGAATATAAAAGCTACAAAAAATGAATTAGCACAAAAAGGCTTAAGGCTCATTATTGAAAATTGATTGCCCTCATGCATCCTTACTTACCCAGATGTGTTCAAATTAACTGCACAGCTCCACTTGAGACCAGAGGCGCTACAATGCGATACCGCATCAGGTGCTGGGAGCCCTCTTCAAGATCCACAACAAAGTCTCTGATATAAACAAAAGAAGACATTTATAGAGTGTCAATGCCAGGAAAATATTACATCACAAAGAGAGGAGGTGGCTACACTCCCCCCTGCTGGACGCTTAGCTGAATGACAAAACATGAAGAACCTTAAAGATAAAAGGAGCACCTCTGTTCATCTGTTTCAGGCTCAATCAGAATATTTTCTTGCCGCTCCTGCACCCGCAGAAACACAAAAGAGTCCAGGCAGGGCTCCGGCACTGAGGTTACAGTAAAACAAAGGGTTAAGGATGCTGGTCAGAGATCACTGAAGGCACAAAATAAAGACTGATATTGTCATTTTACCTGCTTTGAGCATGTCCACAGCCTGCAGATTTGGAGGCATACGTTTCAGCGCTACAGCCTTCAGGTAGGTTTCTGTGTTGGCATAATACCTGGAAGCAAAGTTACTTTTTTAAAATTATGAATCTTGTAACACAATGCGGGCCACATTTGCTGCACTCACTCTTTGGCAAAGGCAAACTCCTCCGGAGAAAGCAGAGACGGCTGACCCTCAACTAGAGACTTTTCTCTCTCCAGGACGTGGGGGAAGTACTTCTCAATCTGGGTGCGGAAAGCACAAACGTCAAGACACCGGCAGAGATGGCGGCGAAGTTTCCATACGCGTGTAACAGACCTTCTGAAGGCGGGATCGCAGGTAGCTGCTGAGGACGAAGCGGATCCTGTCTATCTCCATCCGATGGAAGCCGGCCTTCGCGTCGCCCTTCTTCACTCGCTGCAGGTTAGCTTCCTGTTGGAGGAAAAAAAAATACTTTAGTTCAATTCTAAAATACTTTATCCCAAAAATAAACAAAATTCTTTTGTAACTCATATCGTCCAAGTGTCTTCAAAGAGTAGAAAGACGCAGGAGTCGACGACATGGCTTGCCAATTATGACTGACAGGATAAATGGTTTGAACTTACTCCTTCTTCTCCCCGCCTCCATGAATCCTCCTTATCAACTGCTCTGAGATTTGGGGTCGTAGTTCAAGTATTATTTGAGAATTTGAAATACTATTCATCTGGTCCCGGTAGTAAAACAACAACTTTTTACCGCAGTTACACATTATAACAAATGCTCGAAAGTGAAAAGATAAGAGCTAAAAACCCTTCCAGCTGCACAGCATCCGAAACCAGCAGGAGCGATTGTTCAAACGTGCAACACCTCAAACCAGAAAAAAAAGGAAAAATGAACAAAAGTCGACAAAAAGAACAAATCGAAATATAACAAAGATACAACAACATGCTGCAACCATTAGCAGCATAATTCTAGAGGCTAAACAAATAATGATGCCTGAGTAAGACGGACAAAAATCTAAACTTCTATTTAGAGCTGATAATATCACAGCATGTGGTTCAGTAGTGAACGATATTTGTAGATGGGTCATGAACCTGAAGCATACAGACACAAGACACACACAAACATGTTTATGAAGTGTCTGCTGTTTAGATCATACCTCAAAAATGCTACTAAAGACTTCTAGCGCTCACTGATCTCATCCATGATATGCTACCAAACTCAATGTTGTATATATATATATATATATATATA
>CAEFZY010039106.1:0-25220 GCA_903066815.1 Brachyrhaphis roseni
TTTATTTATTTTTTCTCTTATTATTATTATTTTGTACACTTTAAGAGTTTATTTGAGTTAGAAGTAATTACTTAGTTTATTTGAGGTTTTCTGTTTTTTGTTTGTTTGCTTGATTGGACCTTCTGTGGGCGGAGCCTGTGGCTTTAAAAGCAGGGCTCTGCTTCACAGGGAGTCGGCAGTCTGTGGCTAGAACCTGGAGAAGTCACACTGAAGGTGATGGACTATTAAATTGAAGGTACTGCTGTTTGTCTGATTTTAAACCTGCCTTGGATGTCTTTTATATGTATTCTGCACCTGGATATTTGTTCACCTGAAGAAGAAAATTAATAAATTTCGCTGAAGTGATCTCTGGCATTGGTCAGTCATTTTTTTGGTTGCTCAAGTCATAAGAAAACCCCGTCACAATTGGCCAAGTATTTCAGCTCCCAAAGCTGAATTTTTATCCGAATATTTTAGATATGAGCTATGAAACAAAATCAGCTGTAAAACAAATGGGATGATAATGAAAGGCAATTCATATGTTCTGCATTCAGAACTATTTCTGTAGCTGTAACTCGATCCTAAATGATCGTCCATTCTGATTAATCTCGATGTTTCTCGGCTTTGTAACGAAAGCTGTTCAATTTTCCACTTTCCCTTCAGCTTAGTCACGTGACTAATGTTGAATATCATGAAACCTCAAACGTAAGCAGACACAGAACAGAGAAAGGTCTGCGCATCTTCTCTAGCAGATGAAAACAAGTGTCAAATTAGATAAAAGCTGAGGAGCGGCCACATAACGGAGGGTTTAGGGAAGCAGAAAGAGCCTCTGTTTTGTTGGTCTCGTCACACAGAAAAGAGACAAAAGAAAGACAGAAGAAGAAGAAGTGACTCTTCCGTGGGACTCATCTCAGAGTCTGTGCATGACACTCATCTGAATATTTCATACACCACTTCCTTTTTTTATATACCTGTGTAGGCACTCCTGGAGATGTCTTTCAGTATGCGTGACTCATCTGTTCTACAATATGTTAAGAGGACTGTTCTCCACTCTGCAGAGGAGACTTTCTCTCGTCTTCTCTCTCCCTGTAAACACTGACAGCTGACACTGTTTATCAGATGACATACCATCCAAAACAAGAAGTGGGGAGGAGGAATCAAGAATGATAAATGTGTGTGTTTTTGAACGTTTGGAATGCAAAGTCGTTGTTGTGGGTACAGCCGCGAGGGACGCTGGACATCTGAACGTGGCTTGTATCTGCAGATTTCCTCCTCTGTCCAAATCAAACAGACACCAGCAGCAGCACCAGCAGAGCAACAGTAATATCACTGGTATTTTCTACAACATAAAATGTTTAATACAAAAAGACTAAAAGACATGTTTTATACATGCATTTATATGTGCTTATGTGATGTGTTTTAGCCTGAGCGTCTATGCATACTGGGTAAACTAAGTATTGAACTATTTGATGTTTATTGGGTTTAATGACAGATATAAGTAACAACAAAATTAATTTATACTCACAGAGAAATCAAAGAAGTTAAGTCCGCAGGTGAAGTCATATGTTATTGTTACCATTAACCCTACAACTGCGCAAATTGAAATTTAGAAAATAAATTTGCCTAATGGAAACATGATTGGGGCTGCACAGTGGCGCAGTTGGTAGCACTGTTGCCTTGCAGCAAGAAAGTCCTGGGTTCAATTCCCGGCCTGGGTCCTTTCTGCACGGAGTCTGCATGTTCTCCCTGTGCATGCGTGGGTTCTCTCCGGGTACTCCGGCTTCCTCCCACAGTCCAAAAACATGACTGTCAGGTTATTTGGTCTCTCTAAATTCTCCCTAGGTGTGAGTGTGTGTGTGTATGGTTGTTTGTCTCTGTGTTGCCCTGCGACAGACCGGCGACCTGTCCAGGGTGACCGTGCCTCTTGCCCGGCGGGTGTACCCCGCCGTCTATCTCCAGCTAGAGATAGACACCAGCACCTCCTGACCCCACTAGGGACAAGGGTGTAAAGAAAATGGATGGATGGAAACATGATTTTTAAAAACACTTTTTTCAATAAAAGGTTTGTCTGCGCTTAGCTGAGTTGGTTTTTTGGCCATATAAAACTATATGTATTTTGGAAAAATCTTGTGATCAACAGTCGGATGTTACTGCAGACCAAAACGCAGAAGAACGACAGGAAGTAGTAGAAGGATGACGGTTTGGTTTTGTTGTTTTTGGACGATGTGCGGCTGGCTCCACCAGAGCTCCCACAGCATCACACAGTTCACAAAAGGTTGTGTCATCCCATCGTTTTGAATCCATAGCTTTTCTGTGAAATAGTCGACTACAATTTCCCAAACCGCTCCAAAGTAGGCGGGACTTCTTGCTCTCATGTAACTGTCTGCGTCCGTCGTTGGCATTTTTTTAATGACATATCTCTTGAAGAAGCTCATTCCCAAAACCAGAAAACTCCAGGTTTGTTACAGCAAAAGAAAATGCATAATCCTCTAACAGCATAGCATCACATGTAGCTTATTGTTGTAAATTCATTACATTGCGTTATTTGGTCTGTCACTTGCATCTGGTTCCATCTTATGTCAATACCCTCTTTAGAAATATATTTACCAGGAAACATTGTTCACCTCCAATACTTATTTTTCTTATACTGAAAATCTTTTCTTTATCAGTGAAAGGTCTCCCCTTATTCTCTCTCAAGGTGAAAAGTACACAGATTATTAAGTGTGAGTTTTAAAGTCATATTATGTTTTTAAAATCTTTGCGCAGCAGAAAGACCTAACCACCCTGCAGCTATTTTAGCTATTTCAAGTTAACAACTGTAAATTATTAGGATAAAAAAGAAACAGCCTGCGGGCGAGTCGGCGCTTGCTTTCAGCTCATACTTGAGTTTCTAAAGGTTTCTAAATGTACTTTCGGGTTGAAGAAGAAGAAAAGCAGCTTCTGCTGAGCATTGACACGTTCCATACTGCTAAGTGTTTTTTGAGAATTTGTGGGTTATTTCTCTGATCTGTCATCCTCTGCTTTTTATTGAAGTTACGCAACAATAAATAGATGCAGTAAACTCTCTCTCTCTTACATAGGTTGGGATAATAATGTTTTACCATTGACATTATCCTGTTGAGGCATTGTTATGTGGTGACAGAGAAAACCTCTAATAGGTAAAGCTGATTTTCCTGTGGCTTTATCAAGCTCTGCATTAACAGAAGCTTACTGTTTCTAAAATGACTGGAGGTAAGAACAATGGACAGACAGACTAAGTTTTCCATAATAAAGCTTAATTCTTTGTGGAAAATTACTTACGGCTGCATTATGATAAATAAATATGACATGAAAGGATTAATTAAAATTGTGAATGAGCATTGTTGTTGTTTATTTTTTTTTTAATCTGGATTCTTATTAAACATCCTGGCTCCCTTTATGACAGAACTATATAAGCTCTGTTGTGAGTTGCAAACCAAGGGGACCAAATGTAGAGGCATTTTTCTCTATACAAATACATAGCATAACCAAGAATGAATGATGAGCAAAACTACTGAATAACAGTGTGTTGGATCAGTTGTCAAAGGTCAGCAGAAAGGTTGCAGTCACTATTACTGGTGTAAAAAAAATTAAAACATAAACATACAATGCTGAGCCTGGAGGGGGACCAAGAAAAACCTGGTGACCCGCCAGGCTTATAATACAGTGAGGGAAACTCTGCAGATAAGTTTTTCCAGCATCCATCAACTGATCCAAGTTCATTTGGATCAGTTTTTATCCAAATTTTAATTTGATGGATTACCTGGAGCACTGACATGCTAAAACATTCACACCGCTTATCAAAGAAAGTAGCTTTTTGGTCTTTGTGCTTCTGAATAAATTAACTTTTGAACATCCTATTTGACATATTAATGTGGCAAATTTCAGAGACTAATTCTCTGCGTGAATTTTTCTCCTTAATTTGAGGCCAGACAGAGAGCTGGCTTTTCCATCGTCGCTTACGTATCACTAGATTCTTTTCTTATTAGACTTACGTGATCGTAATGTATGACCCAGTGAGATTTCCTCCTGACGTCTTCTATTCTCCTCGCACATTCTTTTATGAACTTGGAAACAAATACATGCGGGTGACAGATGAAAGATTCGGCGAGAACGGCTCCTGTTTTTGAATAACAAGCAGCCAGAGGGAGGTTGATGCGAGGCCATCGATCAGGAAGGGCGTGCCTGCGTGTTCTGCTTCCTGCTTATGAGTGTGATCGGCTTTACTTTCTTCTCTGGCAGCCAACCTCTGTCCTCATTAGTTCTGCATTTGTTGTGTTGTTTTCTTCTTTTAACAACTTTTTTTTTTTCTTCCTCCAAAGCAACAAATTGCAACAAATCGCAACGTCACGCCGTTGGGGGTGTCGGAGGGGGTTTACATTGATCTAAAGTGCTTTTTCATGTGAACAAGACAAATGAAATTCAATGGGAAAGAATATGAGAAAGATGTTTCCAATGCATCAGCAAAGTGACAAGCTCTTCTCTCCGGAAAGTGATATTTAATTCAATGATTTCGCAATCTAATGAAGGAAGACAAAGGTGTGAGTGCAAAAGATGAAGGTGCTACATCAATACATGCCTTAGCGCCTCTGCATGTGTGTGGATGTAAAGAGGAGGGGGGGTTTTTGTCACTGTCCCAACCCTGTTCAATCATTTTCGTTGTTCATTTCTCCCCCTACCTCCGGTGCTGCTAATGCCGCCGTGTGGAAATGAAAAATGCATTAATGAATATGGCTGAGACAGTGACAGTGCATTGACTGATGACGGAATGAACAAGCTCATTATTAAAGGTCTTATCACCTCTCAACAGATGCAGCTCCACACACACCAACAGGGAGAGGGAAGGACCTCACATTTTGTTCTCTTCATTCATTTGTCATCATAATCAACATTTTCTACAACCTCCATCAGAGGTTGTACAAGGATCTTCTGAAGGTCAAGGTCAGCTGAAGTAGTAGAATGGCACTGAGGTCAGGGAACAGCTGAGGTTAATTAAAGGGGTTTCAGCCAAGGATTGTCTCAAACTGGAGTTTTTGTTTCAGAGAACAGATTCCAATGGTTCCAATAGTTCGATTTAATAAGTGAATTTTCTCAAAACGTCTGGAGTCGTAAAATAACCCGCCAAATTTAATCAGTATTAAATGTGGCGGTCACTCACCAGTCACTCACCAGTGGTAATTTGTGAAGTGAATATAAATTAATTAAATGCGGTGTATGCCTAAGAAAAAATGGTATTAACTGGTCAAACACGTTTGTTTCATCAAACAGATAATGCTGTTTCTGCTGTTAATTTTTGATACAGAAAATTGTCAGTCTTGGTATGGTCATGCAACCCGGGTGAATTTGGTTTAGAAAGCTGTTATATTATTACTATATTATTACTAAGTTTCTTTGTTTTGCTAGGCATTCTTTATTTCTGTTTTGATATGACTTGTTGATGGTTTTGTTAGTAGCACAGTTCAGTGGTGCCTTCACATCAGTGCTGTTTAGTCCACTTTAATCAAACTCTAGTTTCTTTACCAAGAATGTATAATTTGTTTGGAAAGGTGTGAATGTGCAATCGAACTCTAAAGCGGCTCAAAACAGCAAACTCTGGTTCGCCTAAAAACATAGGACTCATTTCGATTAAAGTGAATACTGGTGCGGTTTAAATTCATATCACAATTCAAGCAGGCCAGAGACCGCTCCGAAAGCAGGAAACGATTCATAGCGCAGGGCGTTCTAGCACTAAAAGGAGAAATGCCAGAGATAAAAGAGGAGTCCTACTAAAATCTGAGGCTACTCCAGCTACATTTTGTGAAGAAGGAAGTTGCGTTCAAGAAGACAGTAGGTTCTCACCTGATAGTCTGGTTCACTTTCACAAGTGAACCACACACCCTTAAAGTCAGCCTTGCATATACCGCTTAGTGAAAGTCAAATGAAAAAAAAAAGAAGTTTATTTGTGGTTCTGACCTGAAAGTTGGATGAAACAAAGGCCATTGTGTTTGACCAGTTGATGCTTTTGCCAGTCAGTTTTAATTAGGTCTTCATCTCATTTCATTCATTTATATTTACTTCTCAAATCACTGACATCAAAATTTCACCTTATCAACACTAAAGTCACCCAAAGCACCATCCTCGAAGCATACAGCACATTTTGTGAAGAAGCAGTTGTGTAGAGGATTAGGCTGAATTGTTACTTAGTCGTTCTTTATTAGTTTTAAACATACTTTTAATTAATACTGCTGTCTCTTTTGAGTAGAAACTCTGCCATTGTGTTTCTGCTTCAGTCTTGACAGATTTTTACACTTCACTGAGAACACGGTAACACTCCGAGAGAGCTCAGTCGTCCACAGGTAGCGCAGAGATAATTAGCTAAATCTCTATGGGTAGTTTGGGCCCCTCAGGCCCCCGCGATGGAAATAAATCAAGTTTCTGTCCGTCCTGTCAGTGGGACCAGCAGCGGTTAGGTAAGAGTCTCCTTCCTTTATTTGAATTGACTAATTAGACTCAGTAACCACGCAGTATTTCCTCCAGCTGAAGCACGAAACGTTGCTGATACAAGCTGTGCTCCTGAAGGATGCAAATCGTGTGCGTCCACATGCGGCTCATTGTGTCCCTCAGTCTCCAGTTCTCAGTATTTGGGATTCTTGGTTTTTTTTTCCCTTTCAGTCGTGTCCTTTTCTTTTCACACCCTTTTGAAATCCTCCCCATGTCATTACAGAGCTAGCTCTGGGGGTCTTATAGCCAGCAACACGGTAAAAGACCTCACAGTCAATTTGATACTTTGAGTAACTTCTAACTTTTTTTTTTCCATCGAGGCTCATCAGCAGGCTCA
The DNA here is from genome assembly GCA_903066815.1 of Brachyrhaphis roseni. Classification (NCBI taxonomy): domain Eukaryota; kingdom Metazoa; phylum Chordata; class Actinopteri; order Cyprinodontiformes; family Poeciliidae; genus Brachyrhaphis; species Brachyrhaphis roseni. Next base: position 6,815 of record CAEFZY010039106.1, read on the forward strand.
GATTGCTCTTACAGGATTAATGGCATTTCTGTTTGATTCAATGAGGGGTTTTGTTTTTTTTAAATATGAGATTGTATTCATAGGTACCCGAACAATGCTCTGCCAGACTGACACGTTTCCTCTCCCTCAGAGTACAAAAAGAGGCTATTTCACAGTTGGCATGATACAGCTGGCGTAATGCATTATTTAAGACAAAAACATCCAATCACCATGAGAGGATTTTAATCTTGGCTGCACCTTTTCTGCATCTGCGTTGTCTTTGTTCAGCTTCTCTCCAACCTTCAAAGACATGCAAGTTAGCACACCCATCACCTCTGGTAACAGACTTTATGTTTGTAAGCTTTGTTGTCTCTACGTTTGCCTAGCTAGCTCTTTAAGGATGTTTTTCCATCTCCATCATGTTTGCTTTGTGTAACTCATCAGTTTCTAAAGTCTAGTAGTCTACCGGAGTCACAGGACAATACGGTGAAAAAGTATTCACAACAACAAGCCACGAGCCGGAATGTTCCAGCAGATGCTTAGAAACTGAAGTAAGGTGCAGTGAGGACGTGGCTAATTCTTGAATTTCCTCCAATCTCTCTGCGCTTAGTTTAAGAAAGATTGACTTTGACCGGACATATTCAAAGGTCTTGTTTGTTATTTTTCACTGTTATGAGCTTTTTTTGTTCTAAAGAAACTTGTTCAACTTGTGACACAAAAAACTGTCATCATTCAACCATTACCAACCCTACAAACACTGGGTTGCTTCACACTGTTTCTGGTGTCTGAGGTCTTGAACGTGCCTCCTGTTTTTAGTGTTTTATCGCTAAGTTTGAACTCACCAGACCATAAAACCTTTCCATCTCGACTCCCATTTGACCGTGGGGTCAGCTGGAAACGTTGGTCACTTTTCTTCCAGCAGCTTTTTGTTCACACCCGACACAAGTCACGACTTCTGAGTTACATTTCAAAATCTGAACAACCGGGGCTGTTTGGATTTCTTCACACACATATTTTTGCCCAATTTTCCCATTTGAACATGCATTTTTAATGTAGGCAACGTTTTAGTATTGAGGGTATTTTTTACTCAACTAAAATTGCCTCCTTATTTATTCGTCAAGCTGATCATTTGGGTATTTGACTCTTTCCTTGGAAAGCCCTCCCACATAAACCAGTCTAGAAGTTCTAGTCAGGTAAATGTGTACCCTTGGCGCCCATCACGTCCAAACTCATCAAAAGTTGTTGCTTGTGGTACTCTCTGCTCCCTTCATAGCCCTTCATTTTTAATTTATGCTGGTAATCATCAAGCTTAATGTACAGTGCGAGGGGGAGTACTTCTCCTGCCGTTGAGGCGTTGTTCCTCTGTGGTCCTGCTCCGCAGCAGATGGTGTCTCTGATACAAAGCGTATTATGCATCTTTCACCTTAATATTTGCTCCGGGGTCTCATTAAGCCAACCGATCTCTCGGAAATCTGCTGTAGACAGTGAGCTGCAGATCCCTGGAGCTCTAGATCTTTCCGAAGAGTATTGTTGCACTGACAGTCGAGCCAAACTTTTACTGTTTTCTTCTTTGTTTTTGGTGAGATTTTATTTTCCAACCCTGATGACGCGGTCGTTGTTTTGGATGACCGAATTCTAGTAGTTTTGCCATATATATTTGTGGTGTGAACTGCTTTTTATCTTAACAGCAGAACAATTTCAGTGCATGTGTTGGAATAAATGAACAGATTGACTTCGGCGCGTTGGTAGTCAAATAAACAGGTAGGTTAAAAGTAGTCAAAAAACATTTTTTAACAAATGTGAAAGTGAAAAAAGCAGATCCCCAGTGTTTAAATGAGGGCAAATGCTACAAATGTAACAGATATTTCTGTGGAAGTAAGATTTAAACTTGGATAACAGTAAAAAAAATATATATATAGTTTGACAGAGTCACTCTTCTTAGATCAGTATGGGAAAGTATAAGACAGGGTTTGCTTTAATCTACCCACGGTACCCGGTGAGCTTGAAATGATCAGATCAGGATGATTCAGATAGCATCAAAGTCTCCTTAAGTCACAGAGGGGGTTACTCAAATGACTTTCCAACAATCGAAACTTTCCGCGCACACACACATTTCTTTCATATCCGATGACGTGTGGACTCTCGCACTCGGAGGCACCTTCAAGTTCACAAAAATGCCAGATTTCCATCCCCTGTAATGACTGCGGAGGGAGATAAGCGCTTGGACAAACCTTTACCGTCTGTGATTATAGCTTAGCCTGACCTGATGAGGAGGGCTGCGAGGAAGGACAAGGACCAGGAAAGCTCAAACCTGATGTGAAACTCAAAAGTTCAACGGAGCAACGCGTCATCAAAACTATTCAGTCTGGTCAGGATGATTGTTTACAAAGTGAAAATATGTTTTCAATCATAATGATTTTAAATGATTACATCAAACTTCATGCCACGAGGGCCAAGATCGTCATTTTCTTTTTTTAATATTAAAAAATAAATGTCTTTTTCCACTGTTTTTTGTCTACTCAACAATAAACCAAACCTGCTAGATTTTATTGAAATGAACAAAACAGTCAGAAAAGGGATTTGTATTATTGCACCAATGGTGGTGAGGGTGGGGTCAGTTTAATATGTTTAAATTCAGTTTAAAAAAACAATAACTTTGTCACAAAGAGAAATTTAATGTTGTTTCTCATCAGGTATTTATTTAAAAAGTCGTTGTTGACAGAGATGTTGTTGGAAGGAAGGATATCTGGTAGCAGTCAGTCTTGCATTAAATCTGAAGTGTCTTCCTCCAGGATTTAAGGTCATAGTCCAGGTGTTATTTGAGCTTTTGAGATGCTAACCAGGTGCTCCCAGGTGTAAAAAAGGTAACCTTGTTGCCACGGTTACTCATCGTAACAGTCCGAAAGCAAAAGAAGTGAGAGCAAAAATCCTTCCGGCTGCAGAGCATCCAAAACCAGAGGGAGTAAATGTTCAAACACTCAGCAAAGCAACTGAAAAACTCATGAGATAAAGTTAAAAAAGAACAAATCAGAAATAATACACATAGACACTCCAACATGACTGGAGTAATTCTGGAACGTTTGTGGTTTTGCTTCCTACAGAATTCAAATAAATGCAAAACCTTGGGTAATGGATGAGAAATCATTTGTTTTACCTAAACAATTTTTTATTTTAGGATTTTGTTTGTGAAAGTATCCACCTAATAGACTAACATAAACTAATAAATTATTTAAATCAATCCATCTGCATCAACAACTTGTGATTTTGCATAAAAGTCACTGAAAGTGTGAACCGCAGCCAATCAAAACGCTGTAAAGGCCACGATTAGAACTCAAAAGTTTTGTTTAATTATCAAATGTAAATATCTTGTAATAACTACAACAAAATGGCGGACGAGCTTCAAAACAACAATCAGAAAATGGATTTCTACAAAATAATGAGGATTTTTAGTGACTGCATAAATATCAATTCTTTCTAGATTAGAGTTTTTTAAGAGTGTAGAGTTTTAGTCTTGGCTCCAGCTGCTATGTGGGATACCTCAGGGCTGAGTATTAGGACCTGTTCTCTTTCTTTTTTTCATATTTTCCCTCTTGGCCAAATAAGAAGTAAATTTTCACATGTGTTGTATCATTTCTCTGCTGATGGCATTCAGCTGTATTGTTCCTTTGGTCCTTCTGAATATCAAAGGTTGTCGTCAGTCACAGCGATGAAACGGAAATCTTAATTATTCGTTGTTACAGTCAAATAACTGAAATGAGGCAACACCTTGACCAAGCCACAGAAATGTTGGCAATATGTTTGGATTCTGCCATGTCAACACATCGCCATTAATCAGAAACCGCAACCTCGTGAACAAACAATCTCTTATTTTATTTTGATAGCGCCCTTCATGGACTTAAAGTTGGAAGGTGTCCCGTTTACAGCTGATTATAGCTCTTTACCGGTTGGTCTTCTTAAATTAACATGATGATGTCAATAAATCTTGTTGCAAAAGTTGAGAACAGCGACAGAAACTCATCCAACCATCATACGCGGCATTCAGTCGTGAACGAGCTCACAAAACTTTTACCGCAATTAAGTCATCTTCTCCCTAAAACTGTTTACTTCGGATCTTGCTGAACCTTTATAACACGGACAGTTTGGCTGCTCACATGCAACCATGGATGTAAAATCAAACCAGTAGCAGGCTGTAATTTTTAACTCCAGTAAATGACAGGAAAGATTCACATTCTCTCTGCCATGTTTTTACGATGCTGACAGCCAGCAGTAAACATCTATCTTGTCATTATCATGTGTTGCGGCCCACCTTCTCATATTCAGATGGTAATATGGGTTAACCAAAAGTCATAAACTCTTCCATTAGCTGTTTTTAAAATAATATATGTGTAACTTTAAAACATATTCAAGTTCCAAACTGGACACACTATGTGACATAAAAACTTTTTGAGTAACAATTATGTTACAAATAAAAAGAATGTAAAGTAAACCAAAGACTACAACTAAAGCATTTAAATTTTAAGGCATGTTGAATTTGATGTTACAATACGTCATCAAAATACGTAGTATTTATTTATTTATTTAAAGTTCTGTTTTAATCCACTGTGTATGTGAACAAAAGCGATGAGGAAATGGTGACAAAGCAAGGAGAACATGGCGATAGGTGGAGAGCTGGGACAGTGGGGGGAAGGATAGCGGTGGAGGAGGCCTATAGGTGAAGGGTTGTCTCATTAATCTTAAAAGGGCACAGCGTAACTTTCAGAATGCAAATGAAACCATCAATCTTGTCAGGGAGATAGAGAGATGGAAAGATAGAGAGATGGAGAGGGGTACCTGGGAAGAGGATGGAAGGGAAAAAAGAATAACGCAATCCTCCGTGTGCCTTCGTGTCACATCATAAAAGTCTCATAAAGGGGGGTTTCATCCACAACTGGGAAACTGAAGTTTAACTGAAAGTCAGCGTTTAAGAAACGAGAGAGCTCTCTACTCTGACATAAAAACCTAACTGTTATCAAGTTAAGACAAAAGCGACAGAATCCTACATTTGAGCAACAATTGTGGGGACTTGTTGACCTGCTGTGGATGCAAACTGCTGCAGCTCGTTGCTTCCCACAGCCATGAAGTCAGATATTTCTATTGAACATAGTTATTTCCTTTCTAAAGATATATTTCTGCTTGTCAGGTTGATCTTATCCGACATGTCAGAATGTCCTTGGGTTAAATATTGAACCTTTGTCAGGTGCTGACAAAGCTGCTTCCTGCCAGCTGTCTAAATGCGAAAGTGTGGAGCAAAAAAGGCTGAACCTAAAATACAACACAGCCCACTTCTGCCTTTACATTTATCATCGCTATATGTCAGCTACGTATCAGCTGATACCATTCATTCTTAAACATTAAACAAAATTTTTTCATGCAACAACCTTTGAACTTAAATGTATTTTAACTAGGAGTGGGTAATTGTATCATTTATTTATTGTGACAAATTTCTTGCCAATTAATTTTTTTTTTAAAATCTTGAGAACGTGTTCTTGCATTATTGTTCCATTACCATTATGTTACTTGAAATGGTCTCGAAACAACAATATTATTGTTTATCACAAGAATGTCTGGGACAGTTCATCGTCCAGCAAAATGTATCCTGCCAGGCCTAGTCTGTTTTATTATTATTATTGTCGCAATACTTCACTTTACTGTCATATTTATAACTAAAATAGACACCAGAAATATATTAAATGTTATTCCTCTACTTGTCTTGTCTATCATGGCGTGTGCTGTTGCCTTTCTTGGCCAGGTCGCCCTTGTGAACAAAGTCTTGATCTTGATGGGTTTTTATGTGGCTAAAGATTTAATAAATATATAAAGAAAAATTTTATTTTCATAAAATTTGAACATTGAAACCGCATTAGTCCGAAGCTGTTGCACACTCGTAATAATCTCTTTCTGTTTTACCCTCAGCGCTCCAGACGACTCAGCCTCCCAAAGTCCTTTTTCCTCCAGAGAGACAAGACACGGTGATAGAAATCACGCCTGGTAAGGAGTAACCTTCTCACTTTGTGCCGCCTTCAGTTTTGGAAGAAAATCTCCAACTTTGGTGCAAAACTATATCTGTGTTTTGATTTTTAAAATGGGGCTAAACGATGGTGCAGTTGCTAGTCTTGGAGCCAGAAGTTTCTGGTGCGGGGTAATCCCCACCCTGTTGGGGCAAATTGGGTAAGGAAACAGATGGATAGATGGTACTCCTCCATAAAAGCCTCCTGTTTTTCCACAAACAGCCGTTTTGATCAATTATATCTTGATGCAACCTGGAGGAGTACATGACCTTTGCACTTTGAAACCTGCTACAGAGTGGTGTCTTCAATAGTCTAGAGTGGAATTATGTAAGAGTTTGACGCAGAAACTGTGGGTGAATGTTCTTTTTTTTTAAAACAATTGATTTATCAGCGGTTCAGAAAAAGAGGGAGTAGTACCGTGTCATGATGCCGCAATAATAACCGTGCCCTTTACGAACTGAGCGGAGCGCTGGGCTGAATATTTCTAAGTGCTGTATGTGACTGCATCAGCTTTTCCCTTTGGCTTCTAATAAAGAGGTCATGAAGGAAGTGGGTGGCAGAAGTCTCAAGGTGATTTAGTGGAAGAAATGTGAAGAGGCAAGTCGGGTCAGCAGAGGCTTGGACGAAAACAACAATCAGGATGGAAACTGTTTATATGGAGAGGTCTTTGTTGGTTTGAAATGTGGGCAGAATGAATCCCCAGAGATCACAGCTAACCAGAGCCGAGCTGTGTTAAGGAGGGGAGCGGTGTCACTGTGATTATGAAATGTATTCAACACCTTTGGGTGGTTTTCCCTTTTTATTGCCTTTACAAACCACTCATGATCAATAGAGGCTTTTTTTGACAACAAATTACAAAAAAATCCCTTTAACATCAATCAGAAAACTGATTCCTACAAAATAATGTTGATGTTTTAGTGATTTCATAAATATCAATTCTTTCTATATTAATGTTTTAAGAGTGTGGAGTTTTGGTCTTGGCTCCACCTGCTATGTGGGATACATCAGGGCTCAGTATTCAGACCTGTTCTCTTCTTTTTCATTTTGTCCCTCTTGGCCAAATAAGTCAGTTTTCACATGTCTCATCATTTCTCTGCTGATGACATTAAGCTGTGTTGTTCCTTCAGACCGTCTGAATACTCAAAGTTGTCATCAGTGACTGCGATAAAATGGAAATCTTAATTATTCGTCCTGACTGTCAAATAACTGAAATGAGACAACACCTTGGAGTTTTAGTTTTTCTTGTTAAACCAAGCCTCAGAGACTTTGGCGTTATTTTGGATTCTGCCATGTCAATACAGCGCCATCCTCATTGATTAATCAGAAACTGCAGCTTCGTGAACACGCTGCTAAATGTGCTAACGGCAGAGAAGCAACTCTCGGTTACAGGTCAACCATTTGTCCACCGTCATGGGTGGCTATGCTAACTAGTATTAACGTTCACACTGGCTCTGCTGAGTGGTGCACACACCGCCATGATTGACAGCGACAAGACCCGCCTCCTGGCGGCTTCCAGGAGGCGCTGGAAGAAGGCAGACGAACTTGATTTATTTATTTTTTTTCACAGATTTGTCTCATACCATACTGTCACAACATAGTGATGGTTTCACCAAATATGGTTAAAAAATTGTTTATTGCAATATAAGTTACATATTGCAGCTTTGCTAACTAGCAAACACAAAGTAAGTGGCTGCCTATTCCGGTTGGATTAGCTGTTAGCTTTAGCCTCTGTGACCACATAACCTGGAGCTGGTGTTGTTTGTGTGGTTTTGGTGAGGAGCCGCCTTCCAAAGCCCTGAGCAGTGATAGCCTGGGTTTGTGGAGGCCTCAGGGTGAGGGGGTCAGAGGTCAGAGGTCAGGTTTGGCTAGAGAACAGCTGGCAGGGATTTCAGCATCTTGGCCGAGTTAAATGAAGGATAGTGGATCTCTGAACGCTCGGCTGGCCCTCCCGCTCCTTGTCCATACCCTCTCGCTGTCCCGCCGCGTTTTTTTACTCCTTTTGTCTCCGTCTGCCGGCGAACAGCAGTGGCTTCTGATCGGTCTGGATTCAAACTTTTCCAAATCTGGCAAGAGACCAAAAGAAGATCTTCCGACTTCCGTCTCAGGATGTCGTTTTCCTAAAAATCCGTGGAAGGAAATGATGGACTGGTAATAAACGCGAAAAAAGGATCTAATTTAGATTTGCTTGTGTGCCAAACAGTGTGTGTTGTGTTCTGCAGCGAGCCCAGTTGGCTGCCTTCCTCACCAGCTGTGTGTGTGGGTGTGTGTGTGTGTGGGGGTGTGCGTGTCGGCACAAGTGCGTGCATGCATGGGTTTGCCCTGCTGTTCAGCGGTCTCTCTGACAATGTTAACACCGTAGGCAGAAATGTTCTGATGCGTGCGTGTGTGTGTGTGATTTAGTAACAAACAGACCCCGAGGCCTCTGTACACCGACTGCAGCAGGGACACCTTTTAATGGGCACTGCAATATCAACCGCACAAAACACACACACACGCTCTCCTGAAACCAATAAAGGCTACATACAAGATACACACTCGGTCGCACACACTCCGGCAGTCACACTGTGACCCCGCGGTACATTTTTAATTATTGTCTTGTTTTAACCTGAGGAGGATTCACATCAGCAGCCGCAGTGGTGTTGTTCATTTCCCCCCACCCCCTCCATCCTATACACACACACACACACACACACACACACATTTCCTCTCTGCTTCATGTTTTCTCTTTTCCTCTTTCATCTCTCACTTTGTCTCTTCTTTTCATCCTTCGTTCTTTGTCTCCAGACAAGGTGGGGTTGCTCGTTTACGTTCTGAAAGCTCGTTTGTTGGAGTGAAAGCGTTTCATCTTTGTGTTTCCTGCACTTTTCTGGAACATCTGGATGTAAATGCATCCGTTTTATTTGTTTACAGATGTGAGGAAAACAAACATCGATGTAGAGAGAACAAAGAGTTAGAAGCTGATTTGACGTACGAGTCCATTTGAAAAGTCTTCAAAGCTCTTCACTTCTTCCACGTTTTCTGTCGCAGCCTTATTCCAAATTGCATTAGCTTAATGTCTTTCCTCAAAAATTCTCCACGCAAATGTTTGAGATTGTTGCAGATTTATTAAAGGGGCAGTAAGTCATCACAACATGGCTCCTCTATTAACTCTTCAACGTTTTTACCAGCGTTGCTCTGAGAATTAGCTCCTATAATTAGTTCCTCCAGGTGTTTGCTAACTGCTGCTGACTAGTCTGATTTTGATTGAATATCAAATTGAGTCCAACAGCTGATTAGTTTCATCTGACGATGGTGGCGTTCAATAACGTTCTGTTCAGAAGTAAACTAATATACTTTCGAACCAAACGACATGTGAGCAGAATGAAGCTGTTGTGTTTCCCGTTGAGGACAGAATGTGGTTGGTGGATGTTGGGTAATAATTCATATCTTCATTTGCAACTTTACTTTCACAGTTTACTCTTTTTGCCCTTGCTTTTTACTGTATTAGCAGAACTGAGGGTTCTCCCTACAGAGGCCCAGCAGCAAATCTGTTTTCATTCACAGCTGATACGTCAACAGAGCTGGAAACTTTTACAGATCTATTTCAATCAAGGTTGATTATGTGCATTTTGAAGTATCGCATTAGAAAAGGTTGATGAAGATGACTAAAAAAAAAAAAAAAACTTCATTTTTTGCAAAAAAAAATTCTTACCTTCTTTGAAGTACTTTTGAGTTTTCTTAAAAAGAGTTGATGTGCAAAAGGGGAGATGGAAGTGCGATTGTTTACTCTGGCTGTTTATATGTAGTTGCTACGGCAACAGTCAGTGATTTTTGTCACGGCAGAGAAAAAGTTACATGTATTCATCTGCTTGATGGGTGATCTGTTCAGCCAGTTGAATATTAACCAAATCAAATGACAATAAAACGCAATTTCAAAATGACGAACAATGACAAAAATGTAGTTCCACATCTGGGTTGAACTCTTGTGTGTCCACTGGTGGGCACAAAACGTCTTCCTGGTTAATTCGCTTCAAACCAGTAGATGGATACGCCACTAATTTGGATTTTCGTCTTTGCAGCATTTTAAAAGCTTGTTCAAAATTCACAAGACAATTAGATGGAAACATGGCGCATTCTGGCGTTTCTATTTCTTTATTTTGTCGGTGCTTTAAAAAAGCATCGACAAAAACTAAAACAGCAGGGATGTGGTCTTTGATTTCTATCAATTTTTCAAGAGAATCTGGATCTTTATGATGGAGCATCAGCGGCTTTGAAACTACAGTTTAATATGGAAAATTAATGAGCAAGTCTAAAATTCAAGCTGACTTGTAAAGCATTTAAAAAGGGTTGATGTTGGGAAATGAATGAACTAGTTGGATCATTTGTGCGTTTTTGTTGTTGCTCATTTGACTTTAACTATAAACACAAAACATAGCGGTCTTACAACACACTTCCTTTTTTACTAGCAGATGCCGTTGGAACATTTGTCTCTTAGGCATAAAGCTCAAAAAACAGAGCTATGAGAAACTTTGTTCTGTCTAATAATTTGCCCTATCTTTCCAATGAACGTTTTACACATTCTAAGTTTTATTCTCCAGTGTTGAATACGTCTGAGGCAATTTGAAGTAATAAATTAAGATATTTTCAGAGAATTCACTGGCATATTTAATCGAGTAATTACCAAACAATGAGTTTCCATTATTTTTCTTGGTGTGAGTTGGGAGAATGGAGCAGATGAAGCGAACTGATGAATGTTGTCTCTGGAGGGAAAACTAATGGGAACGTTAGACCACCAAGGCGAAAGTAGATGGAAGAAAGCACCTAAACCAAAGCATGAGAAATTGCATTACGGCTTAGTAAATTAGACAGCGTTCACGTAACGATTGGTGATCTAAAATGTTTGCCACCATTTATCACAGGGTCACTACGACTTTTAAAGGTTCAACATTCACTTTGTGTCTTTCTTCTCACGAACGCTGTCGGTTTCTAAATGTCATACATGAATTCACAGAGGCACAGCTAATTACTCAAGCCAAGCATTCATGTCGTTAATATTTTCTCCTTCCTGTCGAGCACAAAATGTTTCCCACTTTTAGATTCTCGCCCTTGTGCTTTTTGGTACTCCACCGCAATGTTGCAATTGATGGTGGAGCTGCAGAAAATTCCTCAGATTGGAAAGAAACACTGGTAAATACCAGCTCCTTGTTCTACGCTTCGCTTCGCTGAGAGAGTCTGGACTCTCAGCTGTTGAGAAACGATGGCTTTCTGGAGGCCTGGACTCTGTTGAAATTTCAATCTTGAGTAAGATTTAAGTTTTAAATCGTAGGTCGCTGCTATGAAGCTTAACAGACATTGTCTGCAGTGTAAACAACCACTCTTCCAATGTGAAGTAAAAAGTGCTCATCTGAATAAAATGGCTGTTCATGTTAATTTAATTTAATTTGCACACTGACTGAATGGCTCCGTTCACTTCCTCCACTGCCATTGCTAAAACTACATGCAGACTACAATTCTAAAACGGCGCAGAAACTCAACGTCGATGTTCAGAACTTCTTCTCTTCGCTGTTCGGTACAAATTCTACCGGTGGAATCCAAGTGAACGGGAAAAAGCCCAGACTGAGATCTGAATCGAGCGGAATAGTGCTGGCAGGCAATCGCCAGACTACCCGAAGGTAGTACGACTAGGAGTGGTGTGAAAGTACAATTGGTTAATTCATGGACATGGCTGTGATCATAATGCTGTCAATACTCTGAGGAAAACCATTTTAAAAATATAACCAACTTTTGCCTTTAGCTAAGCAAGCATATACAAGTCTGACAAATCCTCTGACCATAAAAAGTCTTAAGGTCATTTTCTTTTAGCTCTTTCAAGTACAACAGACCTTGTACATCAAACACCACAAAATTATTTATTTCTGCAGCCGAGTTTCCAACAGGAATTTTAACAGCTATGTGAACATTAGTATCTCTGACTCATTCACACAAAGCTGGTATTTGCTTTTTAATGGAGTTTTAATTAGACAGAAGGGATAAATAAATGCCTCTAAATGTCACTCTGGGCAAGTTATCGCATTTATGAATTGTCTCATCCGCTGTCCAAACGGCCCACATTTATTTGTTCTCCACTCCCAGTAGAATTGTTTTCTTTTTGGATTCATTAGTCATCAGTGATTGAGTTATTTGTGAGATCAGAGCTAAGATAATAGAATATTTGCAATTATAAAGAGACAGTACGCCTCCTACCAACTAAAGTTTCCATTTTCCTTATGTCTGTTAATGGGTCTTCTTTGAACTTTGCTTCTCTATGACCAAAGAAATTGGTTTATTTTTTTTACAATAACTTAGCTGACAAGAACTTACACCAAGAACTTGACTTTTCCTTTTGTTTTTCTGGCCCTGTAATTTTCTTAATTACTGCTTGTTACTGTTTTGCTGCATATCTGTGTTGTTGATGTTTGGCGTCAAGATAGTCTATAAATATTGCCTGGATTTTGATGCGGTTTGGTCGTGTCAGCCTCTGTGACTGTGGGACGTCCAGTCCACTCTGAACAGAGATGTTCCTGCACAGAACACCAGACTCTTTGTTTAAGCCAATGCCTTCTTGTTCCTATCTGCCAACTTTGGGTTTCTGCAGAGCTTGACTTTATGTCATTGTGAGTTATCATTTTCCTTTTGTACTTCTGGATGTTTGCTGGTATATTTTCTGGTGTTTACTGGTTCATGCGCTCCCTCATTTATCCTGTTTTATATTATCAAAATGCTGGATTCAATCTGAAACCCTTGGTGCATTGAGGTGTTTTCTCCCTTTTAAAGGCGTTTTAAATGACTGGTAGAGCATATGGTGAAAGCTTGTACTGTTCTTACATTTCACTTGGCTCTTTTTTTGTGGCCGTACTTAGTTGTGGCTGATTTCCTTGCTGCCTAAAGGTATTTTTAACTTTGTGACCTAGAAACCTGCATTGATGTCGTCTTGAAGTCCAACCTTTGTGTGTCTTCCAAATACTATTTCCTGCACAAGTTTAGTCTGAATGGCCATTTAAATTTCCGTGTTGCATTTCTCAATTGGCTCTATTAGTGAATTTATGTCTTGGTCATTTAGCATGCAGCTTGATTTCATCAGTGTAAAGTAGGTGGCTGATGATCGCTCAACTTAAGAACCCATATCCAAAAAGACAGCCAGAACTTGCTTTTCAAGATCTGGCTAAGTTTTCAGAGTCTTGTTTAGAAATGAGGAGCAGGATATTGATGGGTAGCTTGGTGTGCAGTGATGCCACACCAACCTGTACAGTGATGATGGTGCTGTGCAAGTCTGTCTTGAAGAGAAAGCTGAGCTAAAAGACGAAGCTCTGTTTACCTCTTGATCTATTTTCAAACCTCAACTATGGTCAAGAGATCTGAGTAGTGACTGAAAGAACGAGACTGCGGATACAAGAGATCAAAATGAGATTCCTCTGTAGGGTGTCTGTCCCTCAGAGATAGGCTGAGAAGCTCTGTCATTCAGGAGTAGAGCCACATCGAGAGGAGCCAGTTGAGGTGGGTCAGGCATCTGATTGAGATGCCTCTTAGGTTCTTTCCTGGCAAGGTGTTGGTTTACGTGGAGGGGTCTGTGTTTCTCAGCGGACCTGTGAAGACATTGAGATTCACCTGGAGGAACAAGGCAGGTACCCCAGTACAGGAATATGATGAAGGTGTTCAGGCCTCTGAAGGACAACAGCTGGTACAGAAGATCGCCTTGTTTTAAGGTGGACTTGATTGCAGCTGGTATTTGAATTTACCTTCTCTAAGATTTTCTTTGACATGAAGTTTTACTGAAAGTGTTTAATATTATACAGTTCCAAGCACTCCACCTGTCATAGTTCTGTATCTGCGTTTGGTCTCACAGTTTTAAGAGGCTAGCTGGTGCAGTGCTCCTATGATGTTTGCCCCAAATCCCTTTTGGATTCTGTTCTTGTACTGACACTATCACCAATTCATCTAGAAGAGCTCCCATGTTCTCAAGGCGCAAATGTTTGTTCTGTAAAGTTGTAGAATTGCTCCTTTGCAGGGCTCTTTCAGAGAAAGGATCCCTGGGTGAACGAGCCGCTTTGCTTGCTAATTCCTACCAAGCGTAGAAACCCGTTTGAATAGAAGTGGACAACTTTCCAAACCTTATTTTAGCATCAGAAAGAGTAGACAAAGTTAAATGTACATTTGAGGTGTAAAGGCATTGGATGATAGTAACCTATATACACGGTGAAACATTGGGGATTCAGACAATATGAGGATTTTGTCACATACTTGATTGCTTTTCCTGCTCACTAAAATGACACTGTGTCTCCAGTGACCACTAATATACAGATTTTCTCAAAGCCAATGATTGAGTCATACAAGTCATGCTTACAGATAGCTTCAGAGGTTCACATACTGAGACATATTAGATGCTAACGTGGGGGTGGCTGTGAAAGGCAGAGTGAGATAAGAAGTGTTTTTTTCCCCTTTTTCCCTTCTTGTCTCTGTTTTTTTGGTCTTTCTCATCTCCCATCGTATTTATCAGCCCCCGTCTGTCTGATTGTCTCTGTGAGGCGTCTGCCTCTATCTCACTGTCTGCTTCCTTTTATATCTAACTGTTCCTTTGCCTTTCTCTTGCTGCTCATCATTTCTATGTTTTAAAATAGTTGTGTACGTCATTGTGCCGTTTCAGACAGCCACAGGGAGGTGGAGAACATTGGGTGGGAGAAGGCCAGGGGAAAATGATCGAGAGGACTTTATATTTTAGCGTTTCGTACATTAGTGAAAGTGGGATGGCGTTTGCAAGTTAGTCATCCGACTGTATGCTGGGTAATTCAGAGCAGAACAATGCGATGCAGTGCCTCCATAGTGTCATTGGATCTAAAGCCAAAACGTCCAGTGGAGGATTTCTTTTTCTTTGTCCAATTGAGAGTTACAAAGGGGACAAATTGGGAAGCAGTGTCTTAAAGAAATAGAAAATGTTATGAGAAATCAAATGCAAATGTAGTTATAATAAACTGTTGGATGGTCAGCATTAAAATTAAGATGTTTTATCTAAGTTAGTAGGAGAAAAGTAGAAAAAATATAGCGAGCAAAACATATGAAAGTCCCAAATTTCTGTAGATAAGACTGTCACATTATTACGTGTGCAACTGTGTAGCGGGCAACATACAAAAGGATTGTAGACACGTTGCATGTTATTGTTTACATCTGGAAATTTGGCACATACGCACAACGGTGGAGGGCAAAAAGATGATTGTTTTACTTGTCATTCGTAGCCGTGCTGCCGCGGTAGAGCAGTTTAGTTAAATTGAAACTGGAGATGCAGGTGTTATTAATCTAATGCAGTGAAAAATAACTCACTCAAAAAAAGATATTCTGGACTTACTTAAAAATGTAATGTCAGGTGGTTCCACATAACTTTTTTAACTTAGTGGAAGAACAACTCAAAACAACTTGTACACTTTTTCCTTTTTTTATCCTCTGCGTTGGCTTCGCTTCACATAGACTCGTTGTCATAGCAACTGATTGACAACAATGCCACTACTGCATCAGGATGCAACACTAAAACACACGCAGACACTTTCCACACAAAGAACAGAACATTCAGTACATTACAGTTTTATGTTTTGAGGCTTCATATTTATTTTGTGATCACTAATGTAAATATTAAGCAATCGCTCAGGTAGATTAGGTAATTTAAACACCTGCTCTACTGATGATCTGTCAGAGTTGGTGTGAGGGTCACCTTATTTTTTTTTACTGAACTGAAACACACCAAATTCTGCAGCACATCTACACGTTAAGTTTGTCAAAGTCAAGCTAGCATAGCCAACCTCCTACCCTCTCCTTTAATATTTGTTTTATTAAAACTTTGATCTGACTATATTATCTAGTTCTAATAGTGTTGACAATTAGTAGCAAAGCACTGCGTCTTTTTTACTTTTATATGTCAGGCATACACTCAAGATTAGCGCATTACGTTTACAACTTGAAAGCTAAAGCCAATGGTAGTCATCACCAGCTAGCAGCTTTTGTCCTCCCGCAGGAAGCTGGGGGGCGGGACCTTACATGCATGACATCACGCTGTATCATGTCTATAGAAAAAAAAAAAAAAACTTATTTAGAACATGAGGTTGATAAGTTTGATGCAACGACTGATTGATTTATATTTTTACCTGGGGTTCAAATAAAGACTGTGGGACCTGTGTGTACTAAACTAGGCCACATAGATTCACACAAGATGCAAAATAACATCATATATGAAATGCAAGATGGCTACACATGAATTAGCATGCTAACTCAGAAACGTACATTTTGTCTCTGTTTTTTGATAGACAAACCACACAAAACAGAGGAACGGTTAAAGATGTGAGGGAGGAGAAAATCAGCTTCAAAGGAATTAAAAATTTAATTGCGGAGAAAAGAGTGACAGTTTTTGTGCTCAAAGTACTATGAAATTTATGAAATTCAATTAATTCATCATCTGTGGAAATCAAAAATAATGATAATCAGCTTTTGTTTGCAACACCGATGGAGAAAGGCTTGATTTGGGAGGAGAAACGAGATGCATGCGATGAAAGCGAGGCAGTTAGAGAAACAGCTGTTCGACTGTGTTCTTACAGGCAGAACTAACAGCGGCGAGAGCAACAAGGATTGGAAGAAGTGGGCTTTCAGGCTCACTGGTTTGTTTAGTTACGCACAGATAGACTGTAAAATGTGTTTTATCATCTGCTCTGAGAGCTTGACGGACTGACACTGGACAGACGGCTCAGTCTGATCACGTTCGATGATTCCCTCCCATTCACCTGAAAAAGATCTTTGGCTCTTTTTCTTTCATTTTCTCTCAAAGCACAAGCACCTCAATTGTCAAATTTACCCTTTTGAGCACAGTGTCCAATGCTTCAGTGATGTCTTTCCCATGGATCTAATTAGAGATGTTACTTTTATCTTTTTTTTTCAGAAACTGTTTGGTTTGTCTTTTCAACTCGGTTTCCAGCAAAGCCAAACTCATTCATCGGCCCGTTTAGCTTTAAATCGTTCATAATTCTGAAGATGACAGCAAATACAACATATTGATCATTGAAGAAGTTTGTGTATTTTGTTTTTATATATTTTTCATCTAATTTTGTATTTTTTTCTCCAGTTCTTTCAACATTTATTCAGTTTTAAAGTGTAAATTGTAATTTTAAGCAGAAATTCACAGATCAGAATTTTTCCAATCTCCAGTTCATAAAAAGATTTTACCTTCCGATAACGATTTTTAGCAAATTCAGATTTTGCTTACAAGAAAATAAACAAAAGCAAGCCTTTCTACTACTGCAAAACATATTTAATATTAGGATTGTTAGCATAGCTGACATTTTTTAAAACACTTGTACCACTCAAAGATCCTCACCTTGACACACAAAAAAAATTCCTAATGAAAAAAAAATTCCGAAAAATTTCCTAATCTCACACCTTCTGTGACAGAGATTAAAATCTTAAAGTGGTAAAGTTGGAAATTTGAAGTCTTGCTAAAAGTCTTTCTCTCTTGAAGCCCAAATAACCTTGGAAATTTCTAAGCACATCATGATAAATGTTTTTTCTTCTTAGTACCTTTTTGTACTTTTCCTTGTCTTCACTTTAGTGATACTGAAAGTTGTTAACGTTGCATCTTTTACCTTCCATACCAACTTCCACACTAAAGAGTGTTGGTTCCTTTCTGCACAGCTTGGTATCTCTCAGTGCTGTGCGTTCATGGTTCAGAAGAAGACAAACTGATTGCTGATCAGAGCTGAAGACACTAAAAGAAATCACAGGATTACAGTCACCAACTGATTTCCTGATATTTAAAATTTTTTATGAAAACTTGACAATGACTCTGATCAACTTTTGTCATTCAGATCCTTCAGATATTTATCATTTTGGCATTTTTTCCCCCAATGCTTTATAATTTAACAGAGGAAACTTTAATTCCTAGTCAATGTTTTGTTTAGATGTGTATAGAAATTCTTCATAGTCTTATTCAGGTGTTGGAGCGACAAGCACCACCTAACCTTTGACCTCCTGTTGTTCACCAGTAGTAACATCCGGCTGTTGATCACGTGACTCATGTGATGCAAAACACATCCACCCCAATTTCCGGACTATAGAGCGCACCTGATTATAAGCCGCACCCAGCACATTTTAAAGGGAAAACCCATTTTGTGCATACATAAGCCGCACCGGTCTATAAGCCGCATGTGCCTACATACAGACGGTACAGAGGGAAAGTTTTTAAAGTTTTAATAATATACCTTAGCTTTTCTTTCCAAACCGGCTCTTTGCACGTAAGCTTCTGCGTTCTGGTTAAAGCGGCTCAATTCTTTCCCATCTATTGAAAACGGCACTTTACACCGGGTGTTTGCAGGGCTTTTCCAAGGTAACAATTA
>CAEFZY010039109.1:0-17564 GCA_903066815.1 Brachyrhaphis roseni
TAATATATATTATATATATTAATATATAATATGTCCAAAAGATATTATATATTAATTTATTATAAGGTTTTATTACACATCTTTACCACGGATGCCAATAAAACAGGATAAGGCTTTCAAATGTCTTTTTTTCTCTCTTCTTTGGTATCAATAAGCTTCTCTTTGTCCTCAGAAAACATTTAACCTCATTCGTGTTACGAGCAATAAAACACTCATGCACACAGTCGTTAATCATCCCCTTCTCCACACATGTAGGCATGCGCATTTTCTCTCAATCACCTATTTTTCTGAAGCTGAGAGGTCACAGTCTGTGTGAGCTAGATAACAATGAATTATGGTTTTACACACATAGACACTCACACTTTTTGAAGCCCATTTCAATGACTTTGTCTTTGATTGCGAGCGTGTGTGTGTGTGTGTGTAATCTGCTGATGTCAAGTGTTCATTTGAAAGGCCATAAAGATAGATATCTTCCCATTGCCGCCTTAATCACATGACCTTTAAAAAGTCAGTTAAATGGGATTTTATTTTCCAAGGCCTTTGATATGGTGACGATCTTGTAAGTTTAGAGGCTATTTTAATATTGAATATGCATTTCAAATATTTGTTGTGTAAAACAAAAACAAACAGTTATTCAATCTAAAGTTTTAACAGCCGTCCTGTTCCCTCATGGTTTTCTTTTGAACATTGCATATATTACAGCAGCTTAAAATACAGTAATTTGAAAGAATGTACATTTTTAAAGTTTAGGCCTAATTATCTCATGTTTTTGTCACTTGGAGGTAAAAATGGTGGAAATTGTAGCTCTCTTGAAGACATAACCTCGGTTCATTTGGTAGACTTCATGTATTGATTTGAGCCGACACGAGATATTATCTCAACCCTTTAGTTTTGTGAACTAAAGTTGTTTGTGAACGGTTTTTCCAATCCCTCCAATTATGTCAGGCCCTTGAATTTGTTCTAATTTTCTGCTTTAACCTAAAAGGACCTTATTATTGCAAAGCTGAAGTATTAGACGACTGTTCAAAAGCTTTTCGAAAGACATCATCTTTCTATCCTTCTATTTTCAATACCCGCGTAAGCCTTGGGGGTCTGGTACCTATCTTCAGTGGTGAATGGATTGAACTGGTATAGCAATTTTCTAGTCATGCCAAACAATCAAAGCGCCTCTTCACTTGAGCCACGTTTAACCAGCCACACTCAAAGGCGCACACACACATTTATATACCAGTACACAGATCAGCAGACAACTTCAAGTTAAGTGCAATGTAGTTCTCCACTTTATCTCTCTGTCCGTCTGTCTGTCCTTGTCTGACTTCTGACTAAACAAATAGACAAGCTGTGGGTGGAGCTTCAAGACATGCAGCCAATTATACATTGGAGAATTGGGTTATTTAAGGTTAAGGCTTGGGTTTGAATGGTAATCTGCTCAGTGCTACAGCAACATTTATTGTGTTTCAAATGTCTTCACAGTTCTCTATATCTGGTGGTAATGATTTTGCTTTTACTGAAATCCTATTTAAACTGTTGTCATCTCTGGCATAAAAGTGTGGCTCACAAAATTTCAATCTGGTGAAAAGATTTAATCCTTTGTATATAAATGTTTCCCTTTAACTGCCGTTTCCCTTTGGATGAGCCAAAGGTACAGTCTGTAATAATTTTTCTCTCCATCCACAAACCTTTTCACTATTTCCTCTGACAAATGCACCTGACCATGTTTTTTTTCTAGCAAGAGCTACACTGGACCTTTCCCTGAATCACTTTATCTAACTGAATAAAACTTATGGTGATGATATTGAATAAAGTGTCTCCAGTGAACTTTGGCTAACAATAGTTTTTTGTTAGCAGTAATATGTGACAGAGTATTAGAGCCATTGCAGATAGAAAAAATGGGTAAATTGGCAAGAAAAAATCTCAGAAATTTTTAGATTAATCTTACAAATTTTCTAGAAAAATCTTGAAAATTCTCTGAGTTTCAAAAGTCAATTCTTTTGCTTTTGGAGCTCCAAGATTAATCTCAAAATATTTATATTTACTAATTTTTTCTGTCTATAATGGGTTTTGTAAGCAGTGGTAGTAAATGATCTCAACTACGTGATACAATACACAATTTTAAGTGGTCAATGTTTATAAATTCTTAACAGCACTGAACAATGGCCACTCTAATCGTAGAATACTGCCCTTCAAAAAGAGTGGAAGCCAGTGAGAAAGGCAAGTAATGTTTATATGTGTGACGCGATTCATGAACCAGAAAATCCAATGTTTTTTACATTACATCAAAGGAAAGAATAAAGAAATAGAAAAATAGTTTCTGGAGAATACTGCACTCAGGTACACATCAAATGAAAAACTCTCTGCTTGCTTGTCTCAAAATAAACCTCTGAAACTGTGACAATAACTCAGCTTTACCCAATGCTGTCTGTCTGTCAGTCCTCTTGATATCAATTTTAATGAACAGGATGTTTAAACCAGGACACAAACTATTCGTTCGGAATCCAAATACATACAAAAACATGTACATTGAGCCACATATTTAGTCTTTGTGAGGGAGTTTTTCTTACTTTGAAAATGAAGTCCAATCATTACGCCCCGTTGCGAGTTGATGGCTCATTTTCTGATTAAGCTCTTTGATCATTGGTTTTCTTAAGGCTACACAGCCATCGAAATCCCTTGAGTTTCCTTCACATTGGCCATGTGAACAGACTTTTAACCTTCATTCAAACATAGCTGTTTTATTTTTCTCATTTTTGTTTCACCGAAGTCATTTTTGATAAGCATTAGAGATTTTGTTTCCAACCAAATCTATTCCACAAAGTCCATGTTTCCACACTAAATCCAGCTTCAGTCATGTCGACATTCTCCTGAAATGTTTTCTTCACTTGATTCATCATAGCAATTTAACAAATATAGTGTTTTACTTGCTGTTACCCACTATGTAACTGAGGCTAAAATTGTCTGACTGAATGTAAAGACAGGAGGTAGACTGCCGATTGTTCATAAATCAAAATAGAAAGCTCTGTATGTACGTACTGCATGTCTTTTTAACAACTTTCTTGAATGTTGGGCTGAACTGAAATAAGCGATTGCAGTCATGTTCTGACTCCTGTTGGGATGAGCCGTTCTTCAGAAGAATTGAAAACAGAAACAGCTGGTGCCATGCTCACCCTCTTCAAGAAAACTTTGATCTTTTTCTGACCAAGTAAAAAAAAAAAATGCTTACAACAGTGTCTTATCTGGCTTTTGAAAATACCTTAAGGCTTGCAGTAATTGACTACACAACCTCTGAGAGATTTTGTTTAAATATATATCTGAAGTGTCTGAGTGAAGCATTCATTCCATTAATATTTTCTTCAGTGTCAATTTCAGCTAAACAAAAAGCAGCAACAAAAACCACAATCCTGCACACTTTCATCATCTTGTTCACCTTGTTTTAGCTCATTACTTCACAAAACATGTAGGTGAAAAGGTGTCACAGTAGGTTCTACTCTTAGTTCAAATTCTGTACTTTAAAGCAGGTTTTAAGGATAATCTAAAGAAATGGCATTCAACTAATTGAGATGAACTGTATTTGGCCTGACATGAGTATACGTGAAAATAATGCAATAACTACCTGTTTAATATTAGTTTCCTTTCGGTGATGCCGTCTGAATGAAAAATACTTTTAATACTTTTTTTATTTTTTTTTTTACCTAGGATAATTTTGATTGATTAGAAATGTAATAGATATCTATACATTTAGGCAAAATGTGTTTCTTTACAAAGTAAATACGAAATGCTCCTTTGAAATGTTAATAACTGGATAAGAGCTTAAATTAAAGGGAAGTTGGCGAGCTTCAGTGAAGAGGCTGTGATGGTGCTTGACTGCAGGCGCCTCTTAAAATGTTTACTTCTCCCTACAAGCTTAGAGCTGGCCTTTAACAAGATGTTGTTGCCTTTAAAACTAACAAGAAAAAGCTATTAAACTCTGTTATGTACTGTGGCCTGAGTTCCTCATGGTATAATAAGCTTATATAAAAAATACTTCAACTGTATTTTAGTTTAAGTCATTTAATGATTCAATTTAATCATTTTAATTTTCATTTTTTTATGTGTTCAGTATTTTTATAAGGAAATTTTCCTTTCATATTAAAAGAACATTCTTATTTTTGCAAGTTTGTTCTGGGGAAAAAAGAGTAGAAAATATTTTTTAACATCTTGTAAAACTAATGTTCTGTTTAAAAACAGCAGTTTGTTTCTTTTGTGTATCTTAAGTATTTTTATTTACACTTGGTAACTGATTTCACAGTTTTTTGTTGGCCAAAACTAGTTTGCATTTATATTTATCTCTTTTACACTAAACATATTGTATGATTTTGTATGTGTTTCTATATGAATATATTTTTTATTCTAGTGTCTGTTTGCAAAGGAAAGTAAAATAAAAAAAACAACAATGTTTTGATATTGCATATTTGTCTAAGTACAAAAAAAAAGAAAAAAATGTCTGATATAATTATCGAGGTATTAAAAAAGGTCTATTTTTTTGTAATATTGCCGACTCTTACTTAGATGGGTAAAGTTTAGAGGATGTTAAACGTTAATGGCTGCCATGTTTTGTAAGATTTAGCATCGCTAATGGGTGTGTAACTTTTAAAAAAATTTTGCATACCCTTTCAGATCAAGATAGGCCAACTAATTCAGTCATAAAGCATGAAGTTTGCTTGCATAATGTACTGCTGTACATTATACAAGCAAATTAAAACTAAACAGGAAATCAGAAATTTACAATAGCCAGTCTTTTCATAAACATTGCCCCAACCCAAAAACGTTTCCCCTGAAAAATACAATGTATTGTATAATACATATATAATAATGCCATCCTAAAATTGAATCCTATTTTATTTACAGCAGTGCAGAATAAAGGTGGCTTCTTCTGATGCTGCCATCAGAACAAGAATCAATAACGTACCAGATGGCTCTGGAAGAGTACTCTGAGGACCCGTTCTCACTGGCGTCAGATGTGCCACAGACAGACATTAAAACAGAGGTTTGAGCTGTCTTTTTTATGTGTAGCTGGCACTAAGGAATGTGATAGGACTCCAGAGTAATTTCATCAGAAAACCTTAAAAGAGAAGCTCACCGGAAGGTACAGAAGCAGCGTGCATAGCTCTGCCAGGACTGCACAATTTAAGACAAACACTTCTTTTCTCTTCTGTGTAAGTTGATTTTCTTCACTGTGTTTTAAAACAGCAGTAGAAGCCTGTGTGATGATTTGAAGTAGCATTTTTTTTAAGAATGCAAAATTACAGTCACAAGAAACACCACAGTAAATATATCAAATTCAATCAAAAAGCTAAAAATAATCTCCATTTAAACAATTTCTTTGATCGACTATAAGGTGTCAATGATTTAAACATGAGCATGAAACATTATAAATGATAACCTTGACGCCACTTCTTCTTGACCTCTCACCAATTTCTGAAGTCTTGCAGAACTGTTTGGGGTACCCTTTTTTCAAAATAGATGAGGATGACGGTTACACAGCTCTTCTACACAGCCTTTCCTTTTAAAGATTCTTTCTTTGCAACTAATTCAAGAAAAGAGACACTTTGATCCCCGCCTCCACATTCTGCTGACACGTATATGGATGTCCAGGATTATTATTTTTTTATTCTGAGCCCTTGAAGAAATGCTTATTATACTTAAAGGTTTACAGCAGCGGGGTGCTGTGGTGGTGCAGGGGCAAACACACGACCCATGCATGGAGGCCTTAGTCCTTGTTGCGGTAGTCGCAGGTTCGATTCCCGGCCTGGCGACATTTGCCGTGTGTCTTCCCCCTCTCTCATTACCTTCTTTCCTGTCGGACTACTTTCAAATAAATTCCACTAGAGCCAACAAAACCTTTAGAAAAAAAAAAGCTTACAACCGTACAACAACAACCAGTTGGTGAAGAAAGAAATGTGGTCAAAAAAGAATCTTGAATGATTGCGATCCTCGATCACTTAAACATTTTGTGACACCAAAACAAATAAAAACAATAGCAGAACTAAGAGCTATCAGATTTTTCTAAATAAAATACTTCACAAACTAATTAAAACGAGTACTTTGACAGACCAGTTAAGTCACTGCGAGTCACACAAGACAGAAAAAACCTGCGCGTTAGCCACTCCTGTCCTAGTCTATGTGTGCCCCCCTACTTCTGTTCCATGTGTAAATCACATATAAATCACAATCCACTTTCCCAATTTAATCAGAGGAGATAAGTCATTTTAAAATATTTTTTGAAACAAAGTGTCTAAAAGAGGAAGGCACTTCCATCTGTAATAGCAAAATTTCTTAATTGTGATCATTCAAATAGTTTATGCCTTCAACAGTAATGAGCCTGGATAAAAATGTAAAAAAAAAAAAAAAAAAAAAAAAAAAGTTAAAACTGCTCTATAACATATTTAATAAAAGCTGTTTTATCAAAAGAAGAAACTTGATTTAAGGAGAGAAGAAAAAGACGAGATGGAGGCCAAAGATTTAACCTTTGCAAACTGCCACGTTTTAAGAAACACTGGATCGCTGCTGCTAATATAATGTAAGCAACCATCTGTGTAGATGACCAGTTAGCCAATAACTAACTGGTTATTGGCTAACTGGTTATTGGCTAACTGAGATGAGACTCTGTCCTTGAGTCTCATCTCAGGACTGAATGCAATAAAAGGAAGAGGTCAGAGTGAGGGAGAGGGACAGAAGTAAGAATGCAATAGACTTGAAGTAAATGTTAACAAAAATATGCTATGTCATTTCTGATTCTATGTATAACAGTTATTCATTAACAGCAGGACTACTCAGTTTAAAAATTCCTAAAATTGCTGTTTGGAAAGCGTCCCCTGAAACAGCGTCACTGTGGTGCCTGAGTATTAAACCAATCATTCAACCAGATGATGGCCACAAAGGGAGCACACAGTGCCATTTATTTAAGCCCAGGTCCTCCCTTCTCCCCTCATGGTCTCCTGATTGCTGTTTTATTCAACAAAAGTGACCCTTTTTCTTGATCTGTGGTCTTAATAAATTCAAAGCTCCTTCTGCTCACACTCACACACCCCTTCATGCACGCACACACACACACCCTCACATCATGCATGTCCCCAATGCCGTTTGCCACAATCTCCTGACTGTCCAAATATTTTACACAACTTCTATTTAATTTGTTCATACCGATCCTGATTCCCGTCAGTGTCCTCATCTCATTCTGTCCTTGAGTCTGGCTTACTGTCTATTTGTCCGTTTTTTTTTTTTTTTCTTCAGATGCCCTTGCTCCTTGAATGAGATGCTAATGTGCTGCCAGCAAAGCAAACACACATACATATATTTCGAGTGTGCGAATCACGGAAGTAAAAACTGAAGCTGCTGATTGACGTTTTTCACTGTTATCTTCTTACTTCTCCTTTGTCAGCTGTTCTACTCGTACTTGTCCAGCAGTTTGCCCTGTAAAGCATACATTATCTGCATTCTATTTCCATTTATTCAACTTGTATTCAGTATTTTACTTACCTACTTGCATTTCATATTCATGGCTGCTTAAGCATATTGTCACCTTGCCAAAAGTGTTTTTTTTTTCTTTTGCTTAAATCATCTTTTGGCAGAAAAGAGGTGATGATATTTTTTTTCCAAAATCACTTTTGACAAAAAATGACTTAGGTCATTGTTTTAGGAAGGTGACGTTATGTAGATTCAGCTTAAAGTTTATTTATTTATCTTGATGTTATAATTCTGAGTACTGCTCAGGGTTTAAGGAAGCCCAGGTTCCATTAACAGCAAATAAGCTTGCTGGCCAATCAAGCAAAGTACTGTGGTCCTTAATCCATGTACTGCTACTAGTAGTGTTGGCAGGGGACAAGTCTTGTTAGTAAAGGAAATCTAGATCTGCATAAAGATTGTCGGAAGAAAAAAAGCATGAAGTTCAAGGACAAAATGCTGCACATTATGTGATTATATAGGAACAAAAATAAGCAAATATGCTAAGTGGCTAAACATGTCTAAAATAAAAAGAAAATCTTAAAATAGATCTATACAAACTGACTTTTATTTATATACAAAATTCCCAATACTTTTCATTTAGCAACAATTCAAAATGACAGGAAGTTTCATCAAGTGTCACTTCTCAAGACAAACCTTTTAATATTTATATATTTAAAGAATCAATCAGAACTGCTCTCATCAAGAAGGATAATTATAACCACATGAAAATTTTAGCAGCAATTTATAGTAGTTCATCTCTGGTAAGATTCCTCTGTTCTGGGACCTTCCTGCCCTTCCATCTGCAGCAGTGGAGTGCCTGAGGCAACGGTGACCCCAGAGTACAGAACAGAGCCGTGTCATTGACAGCAGACATGACACTGATGAAGTCAGACACAGTTTAAAAAGCAAGTGGAGGTGAGCTGCAACATGGCATCTGCAAAAAATAGACAGGCCATCCACCGCAAAAATAAAAAAAAATCCCTTCATTAGTTGGTTCTTTGTAGATCTGATAGACCATGGCTAGGATATTGTCAATGTTGATGGAAGAATTTTTTTTTCTCTCTCTCTTTCTCTTGGAAACAGATTTTTAATTGATATGTTTACTTTTGAATGTTGAGAATTCTTTGCCAGTTTGTTCGTCTCAAACTTCATGCTAAGCACTTGAGAACATTCAGGACATAACATGTATGGTCCTCCAGTAGATCTGTCTTTCAAAGACCTCAACAATGTCGCAGGTACATTTCTCTACTTTTTCTTTACCTTGAGAAACTTTAATGGTCTGTTTGCTTTAAAGGGGCAGTATCATGTGTTTTCCAGCCACTTAGTATCATTGTGTAGCACAATCACATAACTATGTCACATTCAAGTGTTATAAAAGTGACATATATATGTATCTGATTTAAAATAAATTTTATTTCGTAATTTTATAATTGGGCTTCTGTCTCTTTAAGAAACTTTTGTTCTTTCTGACACTCTGCCTGCAGGAAGTGTTCACAGCATGGCTCCTCTATTAAGCTTAAACAATATTTTTACCAGCGTTTTACTGACAAGTAGCTCGTAAACTGAGCTCAGTAAATGCTCAGTTCCACCGGATGTTTGCTAATTGCTGCTGGCTAGTCTGAAGGAGCTGAGTGGGGGAATTGCGGGGGAGGGATGCTCTGTATTGCAGAAGCTTAGAAACTGCAGCTCCATGAAGTAGCTTTGCTGCCAAAGGCTCTGTTCGATCCCCCAAAGCGTTTTACACAGCTGAATGGTTGCTATGGGAGATTCAGAGATTTCTCAAAAACAAATCAACTAAATACTCCAGGTATGTTTTTGATGAGGGAATAAAATTCTAACATGTTGTAAAGCTCAAAGAGGTTGACTATACATAATACTGCCCATTTATTGATTTGAATGCATTAATCATATTCTTGAAATCTCATAAAGAAACTTACAAATACGTTTTAGAGGAATAAAGATAATTGAAAAACTATTCTTGGATCGCTTAACTGACTGACTGTGGTTTAGATGCTCTGGCGGAGATTCCCCGCCGTCCCCTGCGCCCTTTAAAGATCGACTCGAAGAACAAGTACCTGAGCCAGTCGATGCGTCTGAACAACAACAACATCACAAATCTCGTTGGCCTTGAATTCATGTTGAGTCATTTTCTGGCTCAGCCATCATTGCTTGGCTGGCTGGATCTCTCCTGCAACAAAATAACAAGTATTGAACATGTAAGATTCAGTTTGAATACTTTTCGTTACATACTTATTTGCTAAGCCGAATTGTCAGTTTTGCATGTTAAATCATTGTACCTCTTTTGACTGAACCCATTCCTTGTCTGTCTTTATGCGTTATATTTTCTATACATAATTCAGTCTGCACGCGTTTAATAAAACAATTCTTATTCGTGTTTCTTCATTTTAAATGTAATAATTCTCATTTTGAACAGTGTATCTTTGTGTATTCCAGGTTCTATGTGACCTAAAGGAGCTGCGTGTTTTGTATCTGCATGGCAATGACATCTGGAGCCTGAGTGAAGTACACAAATTAAGAGAGTTGAATTATCTGCACACCATCACTCTTCATGGAAATGTGATCGAAAACGCTAAGGGCTACAGGTGATTTGCTTTAACCATCAATTTGTTTCTTAACTACCACAGCATTATAATTTGGTAAAATTTTACCATGCAATTATAACTGTAGCAGTGTAAATACCACTGTTACAGTTATAACAATTCCACAATGATTACTTCAACATCCAGAGGTTGATAAAGGTATGGTAGTTTCTACATACCTTCTCAATTGAGTTTTATGAATATGTACTTCTTTCTTGTAGGTATATTTAGGTTTACAGTAATACTTTAAATTTACAAGCATATAACACCTTAAGACGACCTTCCAACCTCAGTAACCTGGAGATCAACACTAAACATAAATTGTCAAAATACCAGTAGAAACATGGAAAAAGCTAGTTGGCAATTATAAGAAGCATTGGATTGCTGTAACACAAATTTTTCCATTGATTGGTGAGAATGGTTAAAAAATAATTTCCAACCTAACATTTCTTTAATTAAAATGTAAATGAGAACAGAGATTGTTTGGGCCTTTTTTTTTTTTTTTTTTTCCAAAATTACCGCTCCTTGCTTGCTTTAAGCTATTTTATTCTCTTTTGGGAAATGCCTGTCCAATTTCCTTTTGACAAAAGACTTATTGAAGTAAATAAAATTATTTCAGTTAAATTAGTCCGGCTTTATTATTTGGCACAGTAAAATACATAAGCACTAACAGACAGGAATAACAGTAAAACAAAAATTAGCAGAAAAGTTACCAATATATAGCACACTTGTGGGAGTTAAGGTCCACAACCACCTGCAAATAGCTCAAATCTGTGAATAGTTGGAGTTTACGCTCAACAGAAGAATTCATGACTGTGTGAATATGAAACTATAAATTGGCCGGGGTGCACTGTATACAACGAAATCATCCAACAATAGAAATTCACATTAGAAAACATATCTGCAGACATACATCAATTTTTATACTTAAAATAAAAAAAGAGAACTGTAAGCAAGTGTGTCATAAAAAGGTTACAGCAAAGTAATTATATATGCTTTCAAACATTTCTGTAACCTTTAGTGCAGGAACATTTTTCAACTAAGAAAATATATGTGATAATTTATCATCCTTTTACTATATCTGAAAGGATGGTGATTAATTATATGTTTAATCAGATATAGTTTCTTTACTGAGCTGTTGGTCTCCTGTGTGGTGCCTGAACCACTTCAACAGACTTTTAGTCCAAAAGCATGACTTAGGTTAATTGGTCTCTCTTCATTCTCCCTAGAGTGTGTGTGTGTGTGGATGGTTGTTTGTCCTGTCTGTCTCTGTGTTGCCCTGTGACAGACTGGTGACCTGTCCAGGGTGTACCCCCACTTCTTGCCCGAAACGTTCGCTGGAGATAGGCACCAGCACCCCTCCCAACCCCACTAGGGACACGGGTGTACAGAAAATGGATGGATAGATCTCAGAGTGCATTCATTGAGTTGAAATGACATATATTATTTCAAATAATCTAATGTATGTGCCTTCTACTGTGTTTGAGGAATTACGTTATTTCGACGTTGCCTCACCTGAAGAGGATGGACTTTAGTGCTGTAACTCGCCAGGAGAAGGTCTTGGCGACTATTTGGTCTACGAACATCAAACCGCCCAGGACACGACCCAAAGACGTGTCAGAAGATGATTAAACAGTAATTCAAGTAGTTTTGATTTTGTTTTTTTGTTTTTTTTACCTGTAAAAATGATTTATAAATGCCTTCACAAATGATTAAATAATTGGGTTGTGACTCTTAAAAATGTGAATCCAGGAAATTTGGACAAATAGAATGAATTAGTTTCACCACAATGCATTCAGCATTTTCACTTGCAAGAATTTACAGTTAGTAGGTATGAATAATTTCTTTCCCTTTGCCTTTTGAAACTATTTTAGATTTATGTTCCTACTGACTGGACTTGTTAAGCAGAAGATACTTCTCAGATGAGCCTTGAAAGTGACAGCCTCACTCTTATGAGTTTCACCCTGAAAAATCCTTAATTGCATGGATTTAAATGTCCCTGAATGAACATATGGTAAGGACTAATCTGGCCACTGAAGCCAAAACAACAATGGGAATGTTTTGAAAGTTAATTTAGACACTGTGGATCAGAATATTGATATTGATATTTGTGTGAGGTGTAGCAATAACGTCTTTGACAGCTGCTCTTCCAGATTCCTGATAAAAAACATTTAGCCAATGTCCCAAACTGCTCTGTAAAGAAAGTCTCGATGAATATCTTTGAGTCAGGATGGCAGTTGCTCTCAGCGGGAAGGCTCGCTCAGATGGTGCTCCAGGAAACTCTTTGCACTTCGGAGAGTTTTGACTGCAGACTAGCTACTGTACATGAACATTACTTTTTATCTTGATGCAAAAGGCTGTTGTAAAATAAAATGCATTAATCAGGATATTATGTGTCAGATTTATTCATGGTTCCTCTGGTAAAAACTACCACTTGATTTCAGCAAAAAGTTAAGGGAAATGTATGAACATTTTAGAATTTTACAACTGGTCTTGTTGCATTCATGCATGATGAGAAAGACTGAATTAATCAGAACTTTTTTTTTTTTTTTTTTTTAGATTTTTTTTGGTTTTCAATTTTTTCTTATTTGATGGGTTCTTAATGGTTGGCTGCTGTTTTAGCCACAAGCTCAACCTCTCTGGTTCTGATTCCTGCATTCTTTGATTTCACCATAAAGTTCTGGAAAAGGACGTTGGATCCTTTTCCAAAACAATCCCCCAAGTCATTTAGGATATTGGGGAAGCTTAAAAATACAATTACACCTTCAAGAACTCTTTCCAAAAGTTGAGTTATTCTTCTCTGTTCCTCTGTTACGTGTGTTTTTTTTTTGTCTTCTGTTGTATTTAATGTTACAAAATGTGACTAAAGGGATATGAAAGCTTTTTTTAAGAAAAAACTAAATGTGATTTGAAAGTTTATTATAATAAAGAGGACATAAAACCACTTACATCACCAGTACAAAGTTGTTGAAAACTAAAAAGGAGTTACAAGACTGAAACGCAGATTAAGTGTTCAAAAACCCTAGAAGTTCAACTCGACTCCAGAGAGAGTTGTCCAAGCCATTTCAAAAGCCTCATACTCAGCCAGAAGGCAGTGCATGGTTGGAATTTATTACAAAGCAGGGAACTAGTCATTCTTATGAATTATGTTCAGGAAATAAGCATGCATACTCATTATACTTACTCTGAGGGCAGAGCCCTAGACTTTGCCCACTCCCTGATGTCCACTGCTCTGCTTCTGCTCCTCTCTCTGCAGCCATTCCTCTGCCGCTGGCCCTGCTAACTTCTGCTCTGTGCCTTTTTTCCGCTTCTGCTACTTGTCATTCAGCTCTGAGAAGGGGGTCTTTTTCCCTCTTACCTGTGTGTCTTTCCACTCACAGCTGCCTCCTGATTGGTGGGTCAGCACACAGGTGTAGACATGTAGTCAGGCTGGTGGAACAACACTGCAAAAATGCATTTTTTCTCCCATATTATAAGTTTTAACACGGAAAAAATGTCTTGTTCCGCTAGCAGATTATTTCATTTATAGCTCGTACTTTTTCATCAATATTAAGGAATTATTGACATAAATCAAGCTCCTATTTCTTGCTGAAAAGTCACTTGTAAGCTAGTCGTGTCTTATTTCAAGTGTGTGGAAATATTTGAACAAGAAACTAGACCAAAAAGCCTTGTGAAGATTTTGTATTTTTGCCCTGCAATCAATTAAACACTGAAAAAATGCATTAAAATCATGCTGGACACAATTAAAGCATGCTAAAAGTCCCTCCAAAGCATTATTAGAGTCCTTTACAGTCAGCTGATTGGTTCTTGTTAAGGTTGCTAGAGCCAGTAGGGTTGTCTATTTATTTGAATGTGTGGTTTTGTGTTGATTTTGGCCCAAAATGATCACAAAAACAAGGTACAGACTGATGTATGCATCCATCCCTTTCAAATGCTGCACCCTTATCAGTTGCATCAAAAGTAAAGACAGAGGATAGAAAAGACGGGAGGGTATGAGTTGACGCATGGCTGATAAGGCTCTTCCTGCAAGAGTTGGACAAAGAAAAAAAAAACTCAATTTTAAAGTTTTGAAATGCTGAAGGGGCAAAACGACCAGCCACCATGTGTGGGAGGTAATGGAGAGTGTACAAGAAGAGTCTCATTCAGAGCAATATTTATGCAAGAATTGCTAGAGCGCACTAGTTCATCACTGACACACCCTTACAGAGGCTCTGCTTTCAGACATTCTGTTGTTTGATGTCCCTCAGGCAACATGACATCTCTTCAGGACACCGAGGGTGTGTGTGTGTGTGTGTGTGTGTGTGTGGGAGGCATTCTGTTTTTGAAGACCTAAGATGGTTGTTTTTCTGGTTCTACGGAAAGAATCAAAATCCCAAGTCATAAAAGAAGGAATTCAGGGATGGGGTATTTTATTGGCCCAGATGTGTTTAATAAATCATTTTCCCTCAGACCTAATTAAACACTTACTGCCTAGCACTGCTAAGCTATTAACATCTGCTCCACTGAATGAACTAGAAAGAGCTCCAGCTCTGGATGGGTTTAACAGTGGCAGGCAGGATAAATATAATGTTCTCTTTCATGTTTTTTGCCATTCCTCATCTTCTCTTTCCTTTCTGTGCGTGGATGTTTCTCTCGCTCTGTGTGTAATTATACCAGCAGCTGCTGCTTTGCTTTACATTTTCTTTTTATTATACTTAGAAAAAAATGGATCCTCCTATCGAAGATGATATTGTATAAAAGCTATGAAGGATTTGACTTCTGCTGGGCATCTCACAGATTAGGAACAAAAGTGACAGTGTGCATCCAGTTACCGATATTGTAATGCTGCAAAATCCCATTAATTGGTTCCCGAGAAGGTCTAATTAAATCCAAAAAATATCAAGAGAAACGAGAGGAGTCTGACTGTGGATAACACTCACTTGGTTTTCACTGTATCCAGTGTAAAATAGGGCAGAAAAGACATATTGTTTATTTTACCACATGAAAGAAAACAGAAATTAGTCGGGTGTTATCCAAGGTCTGTGTTTAAAATATCAATGTTTCGAACATGCGACTCTCTCTGTGTGCTGTAACTAGGAGCAGCTGCTTTGGGAGATTGTTTGAGATGATGATTGTTTTCTACTCGCTCGTCTCAAAAACAAAATAGGTAGCACATTTTACATGCTGGTGAAATTCTCTGACATATGCCTTCAAATGTGAATCCACTTGGATAAAAAACCCACCTGGAACATTTTTGCTCCACAAATAAACATAAACAAGCGAGTTCCTTTGCTAAAAAAATATGAAACACACTCAAAAAGAATGTATTTTTTGACCATTTACCAAAAGTGGGGCTGCATGATTGAAACATCAATTTCAATTCTTTTTTATGGGCAGGTTGATGGTCCTGATGGATTCATAACTTCCGCACAAGATGTTATTCCAAAGATGTAAACTTCGAGCCCTTTCAAAATCCGTTCTGCTGTTGAACTGTCCCTGTGAGGAAGACTTTTGATTCTTTTGATTTTTGGCAACACAAGCTTGTTGTTAATAGTTTCTTCACTTGCATCAGAAAGTTGTCATCTCACAATGAGTTTGTAAAAAAGTAAAGACATTTTCAGCAGTTTTAATGTAAAACAACTAAATAAAAACCATGTTCAAACTTGTGTAATGCTACTCTCTACCAACAGAAAGCAATGAAACACTTTTGTAAAGTTTGATGCTATTTTCCTAGCCAAACAACGGCCATGTTGCACAACACAATTTGAAAATAACAGAAGAGAGCCCAGTGGCGCTGACAGAATGGCAACCTTGCTTCTGTCAGAATGACACACATTCACACATCATTGTGTGAATGTGTGAATAAATGAATGAATGACTCATGGTAGTGTAAAGCCCCATCCTCAACTTGGTAATGGTGGAGTAAAAACTTAAAGTTCCAGAAAAACCATTTATTCTGTCATTGGTGTCAATGCTAATTAGCCCTAGCATTTATAGCAGGCTCTGTTGTCGTGAACTACCTGTAGCGTAGCAGAGAGTAAGAAAACAGTTGTGAGAAGCCCATTTAGAAGGATGATTGACAGCGCTAAAACCCGCCTCCTTCCTCTGATTGGTTGTGTCTGACCGGGAGGGTGTGTCTCTGCAGATGGCTGTAGGACTGCAAGGAGCAGGCAGACACTTTTCACACAGATTATCTGTCTCATCTACAATACAAATATGTAAAAAAATAAAAATAATATAAAAGTTACATTATCAATGCTTTTATTTCCTCTTGTTTCAATTGCGCCCTTTAAAAGTTCTAACTTTTGCATGTTCTTTTTCCAGACAACAAACACATCTAAAGTGACTCACCAAACTGGAACAAACTGAAAAACATCAATCACTTTTTTATTAAGTTTTTATTATTATTAACTCATAAGACTTTGTAAGACTTTTTAAATTAATAAAAAAAACTTTATAGACTGTATAGTTAAGATACTAAGTAAATCTTTGAATTATAAAATCTGTAACTGACACCTTTGACTTTCAGGTCACCACATTTAGGCCTGATTAAAATATGAAGCAGACAACTTATAGCATAGTGTACTTTATTAGGATTTTTATAGCTGGACATGATTGATTCCTTTAAAAATCCACTTTTAGATGAGATTTTTATGACTTTATGCATATTCTTTTCCTTCATGGGTTGTGTTCATTATTGATTATTGTAAAGGGGTTTATAGTTAATGTCTATGAAAGGTTTTACTGACAAACACTCCAGAATTAGAAATCATCATACTGTGGTTCTTTTTGACATATGACATCTGCAAAAGTCCATGTCATTCAGGCTTTTAGCCTGAAGACAAAAGCCAGATTTAATGTTAGATTTTTTTTTCTGTTCTTTGTTCAGTATAAAATAAGTACTACTTTCAGAAATATCTCCTCATCAATAATCCTCAAGGGTTTATTAGTCAATGAAGCCCAAAGGCAAACTTGAATTAAGAGCTAATTAGCATGCTTTGCTTCCTAGTAGGTACAGCAAAACAACAGTCAGAATATGAGACAGTGTGCATGCATCCCATGTTCACGAGAGAAAGAAGTTCAAATTTACACTCTTGTTCAGTCACTCCATGACATTTTTTTGCCTGAAGCCCTTTCTGTTTTCTCCTGCTGCAATGCTCCAGGTAGTTGTCTTGTTAAAATGTGAGCCTTTATCATTCAGTCTGAGATCCAGTTTTTATCGCTTTCTCTGTAATTTTCTGTGTGCTCGTTTTCTTTATAGATCACAACCCGGAAAACTTTCTCTATTGTATCTGCTATATGTTTATTTTAATTTTTCACATATTTGTCATATTTCACAGCGCAACTGTGCTTGTAACCGGTATTCACATGTTATGTTCCGGGGTCCTTGGGTGTCTTTGTGGAGTTTTTTCCTGTGCGCCTTGTCCACCTTCCACCAGCAGATGGCGCCAGGTTCCGGACGGAGTGCGGAGATGTCGTCATCGGTCACAGCTGTGATCCATC